>OX421456.1:322500-382500 GCA_949126865.1 Montipora capitata | reverse complement strand
CGACCAGCTCTGCCACGCTCCTTGCAAGCCTTAAATAGTTCACAGTAAAGCGTTTAAGTCCCAAATGGAATGATTCTAAGCAGAAAGGAAGACTTTGAGTTCACATTCACAGTATTTATTGTTAACCTAATCAGGGGTACTTACAACTAGCATGTCATTAAAAAGGAAGATGGTTCTTGGGTGTGGTTTTTCTTTCTTGTCCGGATCACGCACATTGTGCAAAGGGGTTAACATTCTCAGTTGTCTGTGAAGAGCTGCCAATGTCTTTAACAAAACAAACAAAATATTGTATGGGAACTTAAATCACTTAGTCTTTTACAAATTATTTTAAGAGCAGATCTCAGTAAGAGGAGTAGTGTCAACCATGAAACTTAAGAGGTAAGCTAGGATCAATACCAGAAGGATGATTCTCTCCATTTCCAGAAGTCTGCCAATTTGACCAGAAATGCAGAATACTTGCTACTCGGGCTATTTAAAATCTAAAGCCAAAAAGGTATCCAGAAAATTAAAGTAGCATCTGTAAATGATTACCGTCCAAGGTGATTTTGTTCCAACAATTTTCTTGCTTAGCTTCGCAACCACGCTAACATGGTCCTTACCAGTGACAAAGGCCTTCTGTTAATAAAAACAAGGATATCTGTAAGCTACTGTAATGTCCTGGTCACAACTCGTGACAAGGGTTATGTAATCAAGCTCACGCAATCGAGGACACACGTGACTAGCAGAGAGATCGTTTTTGTTTTCTTGTTTTGGGGCGTGATTTAGTCGAGTTGTTGTGAAATAAAGTACGTTGTGTTTCAAACCGGACTGGAATATTACAGCTACAGCAGTCCATGTGAGTAATTCCTTTTCTTTACCAATAACAGCTTCTTGTTGATGTCACTTGTATATTTTACAGGGCTACATACACACGATATTTGAATGCTGCTGTACTGTGTTTAAATGATGGTGTGTACCTTTACTTTCAATACCATTCCTGATAGAATACCCAGTAAAAATCCTTCCAATATTGAAAATGAAAATAATAAATCCTAATCAATTTACAAATCCAAACCTTTTTTATTCTGCTGTAGATTCCTAGCAGGCTTTCTTCTGGAAAGTCTCCACCATTGTTTGTACCTGACAAGGAAAAAAAACCCAATTCCAAGTCAAATTTTAAAGGGCAACATTTTCCCTACCTGCTGCCAACTTGGGCACACTATATTAAACCATTGTAAATGCAACAACTCTGAAAACAGGAAATGATGTGAGCTAGGACCTTCACAACAACTTATAATAAATAAATGTACCTTTTAAGTTATTGATGAATTGCTCTTCAGTCATGCGCCTTTTGACATTTGGACTGTGCAGGTCAGTATTTAACATCACAATGGCAAACGATAAAATGAGAATAGCATCAACTGCACCCTGCTTTGAGGATGGATTACAGCTCACGTACTGCTCGGCAAACTCCTAGAATCAAGGAGAAAAATGGAAGGTTGATAATTTGCAACAATTTCTTAAGACCATAATTTCTCTGGAAAAAACCTTCTTTCTGCTGTCACTACCAAAGGACACAAAGGTCACCAATGTATGCTAATCTGCATTAAAGCAATTTTGAACAAAGAGAAAGCACACTATTTTAAATGCTGGGTGTTGGTCTTAAGAGTGAAGTAGTAATTGAACCTTCAACCATGACTAAACAGTAATCCAGTGCTCTACAAATTCAGCTGAACAATCTGTTCTAATAATATCTATCATGCATTACGTTTTCCATTCTTAAAATGCTTGACTTGATAATCCAATTATGGGATAGCATATAGCAATGGACACCTTAAAAACTAGACATTTCAATGTAATTAAGCTGAATTTGTTTGATTCAACCCACCTGCATGAGTCGCTCAATTTTTTGGGCTTCACCCTGAAATATCAATAACAACAAAATTTGCTTTACAAACAAATAGAAAGCAAAGATTTTACCTGTAAAATCTGAAAGCTACAGGTGGATAACTTACGGGCAAAATGAAGCAAGTTTGGAAGAGTCTGAGAGCTTCATCGACTTCCATTCCTGTTAAGTCTAGTGCTTGAACAAAGCACCTAGAATTTGAAGACATGGTTAAAAATCTGATCCTAGCAATGCCTTGCACAATTCATTGGTTGAGAGTCAACAACTGGTCAACAAATCATCCAATAAAAATCAAAACTGTTTTAACTTGTTGACCCCTGGGAGTAATTAAGACTTAACAGATTTTACTCTGTCTAACGCCAGACAATTTTACTTGTCAACTGGGGTGTTCTAGGGCGTTACTTGAGGTGTCAATGGGTTAATACACACATCTCCCGTCAGATTTGTATCACTGATACAGTGGTGGATGGCTTTTCCAAATATGAAAACAACATTACTCACTTCAATACTTCCATGTTAAACTCATTTTGTAGGTTTCCAAGGTACTCTCCGAGTTTCTGTTTGCTGATGCCTTGCTCTGTCAAAAGGAACCTTGCTATCATTTCAGGATCATCCTCCAAGACTTGGTGAGTAACAAGGTAGTTTATTCCTTTTTCTGGCTTTCTGTTTCAGGAAATGGAAAAAGAAAAGTAGCATTTCCAGCGTTAAGACCACATTCATATACCTTTTAACAAACTAACCCACCAGCTTAAAGTTAATAGAAAGAATGAGACAACTATGAGAAACGTCACAAGCTCACTACCAAAAGGACAACCCTACAGCCTTCGTCTTTAATTAATTAATAACCAAGAAGAGCTTGCCCTCTTCTTTTGAGATCTTCAATTTGTTGGAATTCTAGTCTTCTTGGGGAGGGGAGGTAGTCTGGTCCAGGGATCATTGCATTGGTTGTGCCAGGTTTAAGTTCTTGGTAAAGGAAAATGATGTGTAGGCAGAAAAAAAAGTTGCATGGCTATTTTTTGCAAAAATGAAGGAAATATCATGCACCGAAGTCTAAATTAAACTCTCATTTCATACTTAATTAGGACAGAAAAAGTGCCAGAAAATCAGTGTTTGAAGACAAACCAAAAATTCCTCACACAGCATTTGGGGTAATACAATCATCTATTAGAAATTTATTTTGGCATCAAAATAAAGCCCTAGAAAATCGAGCTTAAAGATTTCGTGGAGTTCACAGTCTGTTGAATAACTCCCTACCCTACTTGAAAGCCAATTATGTTGAGCCAATCAGTGTTCAGGCATGTGCTTAGGTAGCAGACCACACATGAACGGTGTCAATTGATACCCGATCCTTTCACATGTGATTGACATGATGCATCAATCATTTACTGCACGCAGATTATTGTAGGAAACAAAGAAAGGCGATTTTAGCTGTTTTAAAAATTTTCAGCCTTTTTTTTTTTGGGAAAATATACTTAACAGCCCACCAATTCAAGATTTGCAAAAACAAGAAATTTGAGTCAGACACACAAATTTACCTTTACCAAGACCTTAAATTCACTACTAACACTGACTGGATTTTCCAACAAGAATTCTGATTTTGGCAACTTGTTGCTTGTTGCCAGTTGGGGTTCATAACCATTCCCATTTGCATGCAGGAGACTCTCGTTAATAAAGCATAAATAAAGTATAAGAACTATTAGCAGTACACCCATCTTCCCACACGTAAATGATCAATAACGCTATGGGACAATAAAAAAACCTGTATAGAGTTTACAAAGAGTAGATGTAATAACCAGGAGATGGGTCAATCCCTATAACATGGTTGTGGAGGTAAACACAGTAATTAGCCATACAAGGTGGTCAACAATTAAAGTGCCCCTGTGATAAAAAAATCACTTAATTTTTTTTCAGATTTTGAAAGTGTGTTTGCTTAACACCTGACTGGCAAAATGTTAAGCTTTGATTTTTATCCAAAGGCCGTTTACTTTGAGTGGCCGCCATTACTTACGTTCAAAACTGACAGATTGGACTTCACAGGGTTGGATCCAGGGAAAAGGGACGTCAAAGGCTCACTAGCTTAAAATTTCAGCATGTGAATGAAGCTTGTTATACATGCAAAACACAAGTTTAAAAGCCTGAAAGCCCAAAACTCCCGTGCTGCATTTTAATAAATTAATAATGCGGCGTACACACCCATTGCATTCTTAAACTAGTGAGCCTTTGACGTCATTTTCTCCCTGATCCAGGGCATGTACTAAAACCAGGAACACCCTGGAAGTAACCCAAAACCCTCAATTTGGCTAACCCTAGGCCTAAAAACCAACTTAAGGCCTAGCTAGGCCTAGGGTTAGCCAAATTGAGGGTTTTGGGTTACTTCCAGGGTGTTCCGGAATGTTCCGGAATGTTCCGGTATTCCTAGTTTTATTACATGCCCTGATCCAGCTCTCTGAAGATCTTAAAGTTAGCAATGGCGGACCATTAAATAGGAAATTCCATTAACATAAACAGGTGGGGTTTTTTTTTATCAAGGCTTAAAACTTTGGTACGCTTTGGTGTTTAGTTACAGTAAGGACACTTGAACCGTGAACACTTGACATTTTTGTGTACATTGTTTTTTTCAACGACTAAGAAATAAAGGCTCTTCTTATGATGTATAGTGTTACATGTATAGCATTTTGTAAGTGTAAAAACATTAAATACTCTTGTCAAAAGGACGAGCCCACATTCTGTAGTCACTAAAAAAATGTACAAACAAATATCAAGTGTTCATGGTTCGAGTGTCCTCACTGTAACATAGATTTGAAGTCCAAAGAAAAATATGAATTGATTTTTTGGCCACAGGGGCACTTTAGGGATAAATACACAAGCCAGATATTAATGATACTTTTAGAGGCTGAGAACCTCTCAACGAATTCTAGACAGCTGGCATCAGTATTATCGGGTACTACAAATGTACTTAATTGACTTCAGTCCACTGTTCAAGGTTAGAGACTAATCAAAACAAGTCTCCGTTTATTTTCCACAATCTGTTACTTAAATATGTTAGGTCCAGCTTTGGTGCATTTTTATTCTCTACCCCTTCTATTCTCCCATTTCAACATGAAACTTCCAAATGACTTTCAATATATTTCTAGAATTTCTTGCAATCAAGCAAATTAGATGCACGCCACTACACTACAACTATTGAGCTTCTCTGACACTGTTAACAAATACCATAAGAAGTCATCTCTGCAATCACACCAGTAAACCAGAAAGTGCAACCTCATCATGTTCCACTCAACCATGAACCAGTCCACAACACTAAAGACTATACTGTAACAGTAGCTCTCCTCAGCAAAAACAGTGTATGCGCTCTTTGGCAGCTAATTGGGTACCTTGCAAAGAACCTGTCAGCCTGTCATTGCTGTGTACCTGTTAAAATGGTTTATACCAATTCTCATCTCTAGCTTCTGTGGTTTGAGTTCAAAATCAGAGTAGATGCTCAATGTGTCATCATCATTGCTTGGTGGTCCTGATGAAGCACAGACACCATCATAACTGTCCACACTGCTCACGTCTCTTCTGCTCATGTCATCGCCTTACAAAAAGCATAACAAAATGTTGTGTAAATCAGGACTAATCACAGATGAGTCATCAGACTTTGGGAAATGATCATCGACAGAAAAACTGTAGTCAATAAAATTAAAGCTGCGGCTACACGAGCAATTTTTTGCTCACGCCGGTGATGCAATTTTTTCAAGTTTTGTCGAGTCACCAGCGCACGATGAAAATTGCAAGTGCAGCGACCCTTAAACTGGAGACAAGACAGCTGAAAAAATCGCAGGAAAAAAATTCCGAGAAAATGAATGAGTTGAATTTCTCGCGATTTTTTCAGCTGTTGCATTGCCGGTTCAAGGGTGGCTACACTTGCGATTTTCATCGCGTGCTGGTGACGTGACAAAATTTGAAAAAATTGCATCACTGGCGCGAGCGAGAAAACGCTCGTGTATCCGCAGCTTAATAGTCAATAAAGCGTGAAGCACTGAGCTACTACACGTCAAATACATGTAAGTGTGACAAAAATGAAAGTATACTAGAATACTATCTTGATTTTATTAGAATGAGTGGCAAACAAAATTCAGTAATGCAATGCAAACACAAAACAAGAAGGTCTGAACAACAACACCCATCTTACCTGAGTCATCACTCCCATATAAGGAACCATCGTCATCAACAGTTCCTTTCCGCTGTCTTCTGGTTAAATCTCCATTAGGAACTTTCCAACTACCATTGGTATCCCCATGAAATGCTTCTGGTGGAGAACCTACATTATCCACAATCTCAACTTTGACATAGTGTTCTGTTTCATTGGTGACACTAGCAAGCCTCAAGTCTCTCTTTTCATCTCTAGCTTGTGTTTGCTCATTTTCAGTGTCTTTATTTCCAAGTCTAGTGAATATAGAAGTCAGATCTGTCGGCAGATCTTCGCTGGTGTACATCTGCGGTTCTCCTCCACTTTGGTTGTTGATATTATCTATAATAAGAATTGACTTGACTCTTTGATCACCACCAGGTTTCGTTTTAATTCGTAATACTGGTGTAACTTGGCTTCCAGCATTTCGGGGTTGAGGGCTCAAAGTCTTTGCTTCAGAATAAGGGTCAGTATTAGTCTTTTTTCTATTCGAGTCATTTCCAGAGTATGTACGCATCCTTTTGAATTGCTTGTCCATCCTGTATTTGCGATAATAGGACTGGATAATTCTGGCTGCCTGGTGAGCTGTCTCTTTTCCTCCATACTGACGCTCAAGGATCCTCACATTTCTGTCTTGAAGGTCGGGACTTAATTCATATTTTCGATTGAATGACTTTTGCCGTGTTATACTGTCATTCCTTTTCAAAGGCTTGTAATTTTCCTTACTTTCAAGTTTGGGTGTCCCTCCTGGAGATTCCTGTGGTGAGAAGTATTGCACAGGATAACCATTCTCTGTAGTCACTGTAATTTCAGGGGACTTCAGATGCTCTGGGGAAAAGTTTACCTCTAGTGTGCTTCCACCTTCTTCACTTAAAGGATTTTCTTTAGATGTAGACATTGAAGGCCCTTCAGAATCTTCATTTCTGTAAAGAAAAAAGTTCATTTTTTACATGTACAAAAGCACAGAGTTTTGCTCACGAGATCAGCATCCATATTGGTTTAATGAAACAGGAACTTTCAAGATAAATCTATTGTTCCTCCAACATAACTACCAATATATTAAGAAAAAAGCACTGTGGAGTAAGACCAGCAAGGCTCACTCTAATTCACCCCATCACATCCAGGGCAAGTGGCAAAACTCTTTACCCTGGGACAAAGGTTTTTCTTGAGCTGCAAGACAGCCATCAAGTGGCAAGGATGAGTCGCTGAGCAGCCAGAAGAGAAAACCTCTGGTTGTAACCTTGGACTTAAATCTAACTTTCATGAAGACGCCAGGGTCAAGACCTGACCCTCAGGCTCGAACTGGTTGATATTTTTACAAACAATGAAATCAATATGATTGGTTTGTTTGATTGGCAATACCGAGTGGATGTGTGATGGCTAAGTTGCCAATGGTCCCTTTTGTAATTATCAATTTGATGCATTTGAAAGCTGGCATCTGCATGAAAGTGAGATTCAAGTCCAAGGTAACCAGACGTTTTTCTCTTCTCACCGCTTCATAGCTCTCTCGCGGCTCCCTTCACATTGGGTGATTGGGGGGCCAACACCATTCAGCCTGGTGTCCAAAATTACGAGCCAACAATGCTAGACTGTTGGCGAAGGAAGTTATTGTGTCTAGCTGGGAAAAGAGAAAAAAAATAAGAAAATAAGGAGGTACACAACTTAATTTATAAGAGGAATGCTTTAATTCACCAACAAGTGACGACAAAAGAAACGTTTCAGAGAAAACCACAACACCATCGGTAAAAATATCATTTAAAAGGACCTTAACCCTTTCAGCCCCGAGAGTGCCAAATGGCACTTATAGATTTTACTCTGTCTAACGCCACGGGCTGAAAGGGTTAATAATAATTATTGGATATGTGATGATACTTGGGAGATTTCACCTTTTGTCTTGCTCATTAAAATGAGTGCATTCAAGCAAGAAAATGTCAACTCTTAAAGAAATTGCCCTCTTCAGTACTGGCACATTGATCTACATTAGAGAAGTTGCCCAAAATCTGTAAATAGCAGGGAGGAAATTAAATAAAATAAAGGTGTTTTATTTTTGGCATAACACAAGCAATGATTGTCTTGATGGTCACACGTTGTGAAGGGGCAAATGATGTTTTGCATTCTATTAAAACAATATTGTTTTTAACAGTTTCATCTAAGGATGAGAAAATTCGATAGACTGAAAAATAACAAAACGAGTCAAATTATGTAATCATTGTCATTAATAAAGGTTAAGTTTATTTAAAGGATATAAAACCATAAGTATTAATTAAGTCACTATTCATGCTATTGTATAATATATTTTATTATATGACTAGCTCCGTGAGCGGGCAAGATGAACCAAATCGCGCGCTCTGATTGGCTACCCGAGCGGGCAAGATGGAGCGATACTGCCCGCTCGGGATTTCTCGCTTGGTCCCGCAAGATCAAAGATCATTTTTTGGTGTTTTAAGTCATATAATAAATCCTTTATTGACCAAGATTGTTCGGTCAAGATGACTGGATATTGGCCTCGTTCTTTTTTTGCGTGTTTATGGACCTCGACTTCGTCTCGGTCCATAAACACGCAAAAAAAGAACTTGGCCAATATCCAGTCATCTTGACCTCACGCTTGGTCAATAACCCATACGTATATAGATAAAAGGGATCATATAAGCCACAAACCTTCACCACAAACTTACTAAATTTAAAGCGGAGAAGTAATCACGTTAAAGCCAAAAAAACAACATGAAATCAATCAATAACGAAAATGTGTGACTTTTCACACCCTAAAAAATGTTTTCGTCAATAATACGCTTATCGTTTAAAAACACGTTAATTGACGAGGAACGCGAAACTTGACGACAGCATAAAATCTGAGTTCAATACAAAAAAAAAACAACAATTAGACAAATACCTAAAATTTGAAAAGCGCAACAAAATTAAATTGAAACTCAAAACATGTTAGTTCATGCACAAGGCATTAATGATCCAGTAAATGAAAATAATAATATCACTGATTTCCTCGTTAATTAAGTATCTAATTTCAGAAATCAGTGCGCCATCTTTCCTCACCCGTCTCTTTCAACCGCTGCGTTTGACCCATCAGTGTTAATAGAAGTGGAACCATTGTTTCTTTCATTTGCGATCTGGCTGCGAAGTTCTCTTCGTTCCTTATCCAATTCTTTCACAATTTTCTTCAAAGTTTCAATTTCTTCTTTCTGCTCTCGTATTATTTTATCTTGCTTCCAAATACAAGCTTTTAAAGTACCAACCAAAGAGTCAACACTTGTCAAAGCTTCTAAAGTTGACTGTAGAGAACTCATTCTGAAAATAAGAGAATGAAAACAAGAAATTGGACTTTCGAACCAGACATCGTACCCATTTGTGGTCCCTCAACTCCCCGCCATTTTGTTTACATCCATGGGACTTTCGCGGCCGAAATATATCACGTGATCTTTTAATGACCAATCGCAATCTGGACTTCATTGCATGGAGATAAGGAAATTAACTACGCAAGGAAGGTACGGGCGGGCGTCGTCGGATGGGATGGTTTGAGAATTTTGAGAATAGAATATTCTTTCAGGGTGTGGTAAGTTTACAGCTCTATACGTACATCTCGGTTTGGGCAATCTTTGGAATGTTATGTCGGTGGTGCTTTAGGCATTTCGTATAAGAGCAAATATGCAAAACTAATTCAATAAAAGCCCGGGGGAGGGGGGGTTCTTTAGGAATTTCTGGGTGGGGATGTGCCGCTGGGACCCTGGAACCCTTAGCCTATACCAGAGCTAGTTTCAGCTGGATTTTGCTACCCTATAATAGAGTAAACTCTCCAAATCACTCCTATCCTAGAGTAGCTGTTTTCCAGAGACTGAGGTCACTAGTACAGTCTAAAGCAAAGCCAAAACAAAACCTTATACCACAATCACTTCTTTCTTAAAAAAGGATTTATTTATACTTGTCCAGTAATGCCAAGCACATAACACAGACCGCGGTTTTGATAATTCATGATATCAACCTCATCCAATAATTGTTTATTAATATCACCGATTTCCGTCTGAATCCCGATTTTTGACAGTTAGTAATATCCAGTAGCGTTTTATGATGGTCATCTATCAACGCTGTTGAGGCTGAGTCGTGAAAATTTAAACTTGCCAATTTCATTTTTTTATATTTTTGAGTAGCAATTTCTGGTTTCCTTAGTCTAGATAAAATCTTCAACCAACTGGTCAGATTCGTGAAAAATGATACCCTATTCTAGACCCAAACGCTCTGATTTATATACCCTATGCTAGAGTAAACTGCTTGAAAACCATACCCTTCACAGCGGCACATACCTATATAGCCCATATATGGCAGTACTCCCCTCGGGAATAAAAGGCTCCACAAGGAAATGATTGGGTTTGGTAATTGGAGAGTGTAGTCATGGATCTCCTTTACCTGCATATTTATGAGCTCTATATTGTAATACCTTCCATTTTTAATGAAAAATTCATCATTTTTTTTTCTTTCTTGTTCCCATTTCATGTTCGGTAAGGATCATGGTAACACACCAACCATAACTCTAAAAAAATGACCATTCTAAATCAGTTTCTAGAACTAAATATTGCTATAGCAATAAGATAAACGAAAGTTTAGACTTAACCACTGAAATGGGCACTTGGACTTAATCTGTAAAATGAGAGTTAAACCTAGGGGACTCGTGGTGGGTATATCCATGAGATCTTTCCCTCTTGTTCTGTGCCCAGTTACTAGGCCTTTCAATAAAAGCGAGGCTGGAGTTGACCACTGCTTTTCTCATGAAGATAGAAACTCGTTAGCATTATGCTCCGACAAAATGGAAACTTCAACACCCTTCCCCCAGGCAAACCCCGGGCATTTCACTATCCTCTGTGCCCGGGGAATGGGCAATTTCACCTTTGCCTGCGTCGGGTGGGGAAAATTGAACCAGAAGAATCAGGTTTCAAATGATTTTTTTTTCGAGCGCCGAAGTCACTAACAGCCATAAAACACGTGTTTGGACGAGATGGAAGAGTTTAAAGGAAGAGATATTGCATTTGTGAGTGATTGGCTTACAAAACAGGTCTTCAAAAGTTGGCAACAGACAGACAAATCCGACGACAGGGTAGGGCATTTGAACACCATTTTGGCCTGAGGAGGCGGGAAATTGAACGATCCAATCTTCAAAAGTTCAAATGCCTGTGGTTTCCCCGGGAGGGGGGGGGGGGTGGGGGATGTTGAAGTTTCGAGTTTATCAGTGCATTACAACAAAATAATTTACATCATCATATCACAGCATGCATGGTCAACTCCAGCCTCACTTTTATTCAAAGGCCTGGTAACAGGGCACAGAACTGTAAAATGGTCAGTTTCCCAGGCAAGGCTAGGCTCGATTACCAGCCGCTGTTTCGGGAAATGAGCCAGCGCTCACTCCCGAAATCCCGAAGTCCCGAAATCCCGAAATCCCGAAATCCCGAAGTCTCTTCTCAGGGAGGATACCCGAACTCGAGTGAGCGGCGGAAATCGAGCCTAAGGCAAGGCTGGAGTTCACTCTAATTCTCTTTAAAAAGTAAGCAAAAAAGTAACAAGTAAAACAAACCGCTAAAATAAATCCTGAAATCTGCACGGAATATGGAAAGGGCATTGTGAGTAGACAGTTTGATCATATGGCGGACACGATGGTGTAACAGTCAAAACAGAAACTAAAGGAAATGCAAGGTCAAGTTTTACTGCAATGTGGCCATTGTTTTTTTAGTCTTGAGTAATGTAAATAATCAGTGATGTTGATGTTGTAATTAACAACTATTCACCGAAGTGGCTATAGCCACCTCCACTGAGGTGAATAGTTGTTTTAGTATATACTAAAACAGTGAGATAATACAGCACAAAAATATGATTTTAACTCATTTATTCCCGCAAAGATTACAACATTTCAGGCGCAAATTCCACGTGAATTGCTTGGAGGTGAATAGCAAAGGATATCCGGAGTTTGAGTAGCCAATTAGCGTGCACATTCAATGCTATCCACTGTTTTAGTATAATTTTATACTAGTTACTAATTATCATCACAACTTCAGACATCACCTACTCAAGAACAGTAGTACCCTGTGAAAAAAAAAAAAAGCATTGTGTCGACTGAAGCAAAAAAAATTCCTATCAGTGTAATAGCAAGCATTTCACTTGACTACAAGATAAAAAATACCCAAGAACGAATTGAAAATACAAAGGGACTGTTTGCCAAAATGGGCAGGCAATAATTTATATTGTCACAATGCCCTTATTAACCCATTGACTCCCAGGGGTTCCCCACTGACGAGTAAAATCGTCTGGCGACTGTCTGGCGTTAGACAGAGTAAAATACTAAGTATGGCCGGTTTAGGCCGGCTTGAGAGTCAAAGGGTTAACGTCCAAACCGGCCTAAACCGGCCAGACTTAGCATTTTACTTTAACGCCAGACGATTTTACTCGTCAATGGAGAACCCCTGGGAGTCAATGGGCTAATCACTCACTGAAAAACTACCGGTATGTCTCCATTAAATTCTGTTCATGCTAATGAGGCTAGTATGGACAATACGCACAAAGGTAGAATATAATTTACTGGAAAATTCATAACAGGTGCAGCAAAATGGTACCAGACAAGTTGCGACTGCTGCCTCTTTTTTCACTGGCAAATGCATAACTGAAATATTTTTTGCACTTCAATTTTCTTTTGGGTTCAGATTAGCTACATGTTTGAAACTTTAATGAACATTTTACGCATCCTCAACATTTTAGTGCACATGTAAACATTTTTCCATTTGTTTGTTATTTTTGTTGTGGTACACAGATATTTGACCCCAAAGTCAGACTGATATGATTCACTGGCCCCCATTTTTGCAATAAAATTTATTTCATGTTTTAAAATCACTGATAAAATACAGGTCTTGACACCCTCATATTTCCTTGGATTGATTTGTGGTACAACTCTACTGTGTTTGAGGTTGAGGTTCACTGTTTATGTTGTATATTTTATTAAATTCATTGCATTGTCATCTGAACTGGTTTCAAGAGCATTATAATATATTATAATTTTAATAGCTGCTTACTTGTTCTAGATTTTTCGGCCAGACCAAGCATGATAGTTATATTTATTCTTGCCTATAACATCCGTTACATGCTTTATGTTTTTGCACAATTAAATTAATTTTCCTTTTGCCTAGAACCTCTTGAACAAATTCTTAACACTACTGTAATACATTTTGCAATATTAAGCTGGGAGGAGGAATATTTTATTAACATCTTTGCACAAGTAGGTAAATTGTCAACTGATAAACGAAGAACTATTAACAAAATCTTTATTTAATCTAATCTATATCTAAATCACTGTCACTTTCTTCCTCCTTTTTACAAGATATACTTGATGTTAGCTGACATTCCAGTTCCTCTGTCAGAGTACCATTCCTGAGGAAAAACACACAAACAAATAAAGTAAAGTGTTTGAAAGAGACATACCTTTTGCCAAAGGACAATCTGATCTTCACAAAAAATCCAGTTAATTATATTGTAAATTACCAAAACATAGTCACATTGTTAAGCCATTGACCCCTGGGAATGAGACTTAGCAGATTTTACTCTGGTTAATGCCAGATGATTTTACTTATCAACTGGCCAGGAGTTTGAGGTTTCATTGGGTTGAAGAGACTTTGGGATAATAAAGCAAAAATCCAAGTGGTTCTGGCCAACCTATGACCTTCTAATTATGCATTCAGATGCTCTACCACTGAGCCATAGGGAACTAATGGAAGCTATTACAATTTTTATCATTGTAATACTGTATTTTTTAAGTATTATTTGTGTTAATGTTTGTTACATATTATATATATTTAAAATGTTTGTAACCTATGCAATTCAGCCATTTGGCTGCATATGTGGTATTTTATTAATAATTTTAGAACTATCTATCTCATCTCTTTAAGGCGCTGTTACACTGTGAAATTTTTCTTGCAACTTGTGTCGCTACGCCATTGTGAGACAAGTTGCATGAGTCATTATTGCCCATTGTAACATACCTTGCAATGGCTAAAAACATTGCGAGACCAGTTGCAGAACTGTTGCAGAAAGTAGAATTGAGTTCATCTTTCCGCAATGGTTGCAACAAATTTTTTCAGCATTGCACAGTGTAACATCCGTCCTGAAACTTGTGTCACAACGGTTTGCAGCACCAGCCAATGAAAATGTTCCTTTAACCTCATGTGATCATCCAAATGAGACAAGTTGCGTGACACGTTGCTCAGTGTGACACCTGTAAAACAACTTGTTTTGTAACATAAGAACGTTTGTAGAAATGGCGTTGCAAGACAAGTTGCACAAGAAATTGCAAAGTGTAACAGTGCCTTTATAGTAGTTCATTCAAGTAGGTTGTGGTGACCAGTTTCCTCTTGTAATGATAAGGACCTGGTGAATCTTGAATCAGGAAAAGTAAGTAACAGTAACTTGATTGCAGAGGTAAAATCAGTCTACCTTAATTTGATCAAAACTAATAAAACGTTCAATAACAGGATCAAAATTCAAAAAGGTAGGTCTTTGTATGCAATTACCAGTACATGTACAATACTTCAACAACTTCAACTAGTCCAGCCAATCAATTAGTTGCAACAATATTATGAGAAAATATTTAATAGATGGGAAAACAGTGGCTTTGCATTGTTTACTTTATTATTGTCACTCTTCAAGAAGGCAGGGAAAATCCCCTCCGTAAAGCCTTACTTTCGGTCCTAGGCTCTGTCTCGAGACTGGGACATATATGTATTGCTCAGACTGGAAATCACCTGGCAGTGCTCATTGTGCCTTTTAAAGTATATTAATGCTTGCAATGTAAGATAGGGTAACAATATTGAAGTGATTTTTTTAAAACTTACTCAATAAGGAAACTCTCCACATCAACCGCAAAAAAGTCCTCACCAAAGGTATCCTCAAGTTTTACAAAGTTTCCAATAACCTGCCCACCTTTGTAAACAAGTAAAGCTGGAAGACCCTCTTTTCTCTGTGGCATCAAAAATATCAATTTATTATATAATACAAAATATTAAAATGCCATTTTTACTTCTCCTTTCTTGTAAACGATAACAATAAAAATAAAAATAAAATACTTTCCACAAATTTTGATGCCACTACTCTCTCCTTATGAGAGAATTTGCTAAGCACCAGTCTCACTGGGTTTTCCCAACAGTTCCCTGCAAGCAGAGGTGTCTTTTCTATTTGCATCGAACCGGAAAAAAGACCTCTGCCGTGGATCGAAACTCACTTTGATCCAACCGCCATCCACAACCTTGGACGGCACTCTTCAAACCACGTACATGCCCTGTGATAAGTTTGCTGACTGTGACTTGAGCCTGCTGTGTCCCGAGTATTCCTTTACAGTAATTCCGCTGTTGTTAAGTGAGCCCATACAGTTGAACCTCGATTATCCAGACTCATCGGGACCTCAGTAAAAAGTCCGGATAATCGAGAGTCCGGATAATCGAAAATATGAATATTAATGAGGCAACAATGTAAACAAAAGAAATATAGCACATCTTTAATTACAAAAGTCTTCTTCTATGAACTGCCCCTACACTCATGTACACTGTTTATAAATGAAAACCTATTCTGTTATAAATGAAAACCTATTCGTCATTTGTCCTTGTTCTTGCGTACATCAGAGATCTGTTGCTTGCTGATGCCAAATTCAAGTGCTAAATTTGTTCCCTTATTAATATTCATGAAAAAAACGGGACCAGAGAAAAAGTCCGGATAATCGAAAAGTCCGGGTAATCGAGGTCCGGATAATCGAGGTTTGACTGTACAACATGAAGTATCGCGTGGGGATTTGTTCGCTGAGTGAGTTTCGACTCATGGCAGAGGTCTCTTTTCCTATGCTTGTCAGCCCAGCGAACCCAAAAGAAAAGAGACCTGTGCTAGCAGGCAACCCAACTGAAGTGACTGGGATTTTTCTTCATCACACCCCTGTTCTTCTTATACTTACAAAATGTCTGCTGATGCCAGTATCCTGAGCAACAATCTTACAAAATTTTACCTTTGAAAGAAAAAATAATGCTGATGACTGACATCTTTCCTTTTCATAATCATTACAAGAACAGCCAAAAGGGGCTGAACCCTATGAATTGAATAACAGTTGTGACGTCTGTTCTCCAGACTGTACCTTGATGCCAGAGGATTATACACAGCAAAGAAACATGCACATGATGTGAATCCACCATCTTTTATTTCTGCTCCAAAGGAAGCATAGGTTACACAATAGCACACAATACCATGCTATTATTTTGCCTTTTTTACCTTTTTTCCTCGGTTTTTTAAATAAAAAATAAAAACAGTGCCCAGCACAAGCCCCCATGATTTCTTTTGTGAAACCTAAGCAACTAGTCTCCTACGCAGCCATTCTTTTATGTCTTCACGCAATGTTCCTTGTGTGGGAGGAGCATTGCACGACGACACAAAGAACAAATGAATGAAGGGGGTAGTTTCTAAAGAAACTGTGGTGCTGCGTCGGTGGGGAAGTAGTATACAAAAATTTGGTTTTATCAACGGAGTTGACAATGTAAATTGGCCACCGTACAGAGATTCTAAAAGCTGACGTTTCGAGCGTTAGCCCTTTGTCAGAGCGAATTGACGAAGGGCTAACGCTCGAAACGTCAGCTTTTAAAATCTCTGTACGGTGGCCAATTTACATTGTCATTGTCAACTCCGTTGATAAAACCAAATTTTTGGACACAAAAAACAGCTGCATAGGAGACTACTTAAGAACACAAGACATAATTACAGGAAAGACTGCCTACCTAACATTGAACAGGTATTGACTCACAAAAAATGTTTTTAACATGGTGTACTCACTAAAGAATATTGCTGAGCTAAGCACTGCAGACAGCCATTCATTGTTCTGCAACTTTGGAGATCCTAAAAATGATATTCAAAGAAGAACATTAATATCATCTAATATTCTTCTTCCCAGTCTAAATTAAAAAACTGCCAGAATTCTCAACTGTCAGTGCACCTGCCACAGAAGCTACATAAAGCTTTAGAATCTCTGGTGGAATATTCTTGAAGCCTTTCATAGATTTATTTAGGGTATCAAACCAGACCTTTGAGACCACATCTTAACCCTCAAATTTTTCGTTGACACAAAATCAGAAAAATGCACCACGGTTGAATTATTTTATAAAAAGTGAAAACCCCCTTTTTGCAAGCCTTTTGAACAGGGGCCTCCTTTCTCTTGACTTGTGAATCCCATGCTCACATTTGCCCTGCTCTATTACTCGTCAACCTGAATGAAGGGGGTAGTTTCTAAAGAAACTGTGGTGCCGCGTCGGTGGGGAAGTGGTATATAAAAATTTGGTTTTATTAACGGAGTTGACAATGTAAATTGGCCACCATACAGAGATTCTAAAAGCTGACGTTTCAAGCATTAGCCCTTCTTCAGAGCGAATGAAGGAATTGTGGGTTACTTCTAGTTTTTATAGTAGAGTAGGAGCTACGCTACTGGTGGTAACATGGCAACGTGAAATAGGAATATATTATTTGTATGAAAAGCGTTCGTTAATACTGTGAGGATTAAGGGTGACGATTTGGAATTTTTGTTCCATCCTCACGGTATTAACGAAAGCTTTTTATTCAACTAATATAATTATTCCTATTTTTAACGTTGCCATGTTACCACCAATAGCGTAGCTCCTACTCTACTATAAAAACTAGACGTAACCGACAATTCCTTGATTCGCTCTGACGAAAGGCTAATGCTCGAAACGTCAGCTTTTAGAATCTCTGTACGGTGGACAATTTACTCCACAAGCTGCTGTACAGTCTACATGTACCTTCGCAAAATTATACTCACTTTACTGTAGAGATGGACCACTACCACAATATTTGGATCCTCCTTGTCCACAGCATCAAGAAACTGTTGCTTGTCCAGCAGATTGATCACTTTACCAAATCTTTGACTGCAAAGAGAAGTTACAAATAGACACAAATTCATAATAATATCACAAATCATTCTGATGGAGGTTGTCACCAGCACTGCTGAAACATCAATTTCAATTTCACATGTTTTACCCAAAAAAAGGTATGGCATTTTAAATGACTAAACGCGAAAGCCTCAAGGATACTATCATAATGATATCATAGTTTTTCTTAACCCATTCACATCTCAAAAGCCCCAGCAGGACGCCCCCCCCCCCCTCCCCCCCAATGACGAGTAAAATTGTCTGGTGTTAGAGTAAAATCTATTGTCTCACTCTCAGGGGTCAATCAATGGGTTCATGTGATTAGCATGCCAATAACTCTTGCAGGTGTCATCATTCAATTCAACAGTTCTGTGAGTTTTCCCAGCATTATCTGAAGAGAAGGCAATAATATTAAGACACAACCTTGAAAGCTTCAGTCTCCTTTCTTGTTCTTGTTTAAGCTGTAGCAGTCTCTTAAGATGATATTCTTTGATGAATTCATCTGTATCCAGTTCCAGTTCCTTCAAAAGTTCTTTCTCCCTCTCATCATCAAGCTATCAATAAAAAAAGGAAACCACAGGGTGTCATGAGCCACAACATCAAGAGTTGAGTAATGCACAGCTTACCACATTTGAAACAAGTCAGTCAAGTCTTTGTCAGATCTGTGCACCTACTTCATTATTGACATCACACACACACAAATAGGGTACATTCATTTTTCTGCATTCCTCACTTAGTATTTTTGTCATCCAATGTACATTTGTGAAGCTTGCCCATTGGCAGGATGGATTTATTACTATTCACATATCCAGAGTGGAGATGTTACAAATTGTACACCTAAAATCTAAAGTTTTTATTTGTCCATAGACAACAACAGGGGTTGAGATGATGCCAGTCTCCCTGTCGATTGCCATTTTTGAAAATGAAAGGTAGAGATATGGATGCCTATCACTGGCAACAGGTAAGGAAATCCTTTAAGTGCCCCTGTGATAAAACTCACTTCCTTTTTTTCTTCAGATTTTGAAAGTGTGTTTGCTTAAAACCTGACTGGCAAAAATTTCGGCTTTGATTTTTATCCAAAGGCCATTTACGTTGAGTTTTGCATTTCACGGTCCACCATTACTTGTGGTCAAAACTGACCAATTGGACCTCAGAGGGTTGGATCCAGGGAAAAGTGACGTCAAAGGCTCACTGGCTTAAAATTTCAGCATGTGAATGGAGCTTATTATATTTACAAAAATGCGAGTTTAACTCCAGTGCTGTACATGAATTCTGCGGTGTACACACGCATTGCATTCTTAAACTAGCCAGCCTTTGATGTCATTTTCTTCTAGATGCAGCTCTCTCAAGATCTTAAAGTTAGTAATAACGGACCATTAAATTGGGAATTTCCAGTTAAAATAAACAGGTGTGCAACTGAACCCTAATTTTCCCGCACATTTTCAAAATCTATAAATTTCTAACCCATTGACCCCTAAGAGTGACACTTAATAGATTTTACTCTGTCTAACGCTAGACGATTTTACTTGTAAATGAGGGGAATCGATTTACAGTGAATTCTTAAAGAATCTGACCCATCCCCTTTACATTGTGCACCTTTGTTGTTATTGTTATCTGGAACTTGGAGGGTCTACTTCATAATGGGCAAGTCTTGCTCAGTCTTTGCAGGGACTGGGTCAAGAACATTGTGATGTCTGCAAAGGAATATCAATCTAGCAGAACACATAGAAACTTCACTAACCTTGCGAGAAAGACATACTTTCAAATGATGTTTTAGTAAAAAGAGCAACTCAAGGCAATGTGCCAAACTGGTGTGTGGGGTCTTTGGATAAAGTTTGTCAAAGTTCCCAAAAATGAATTCGAGAAGGGTGCCAGATTCATTCATTTTCCAATTTGAAGACCTTCATCTTTTTTTTTACCTGTAGGCATTTGTGTAGTTCTTACAGCCCTAACACAATAGCTTCATATAGCAGACTCTACTTATTAAAAAGGGATGATAAAAGACGGTTCCAGTGGTTGTTGGTAAGGGATGGAAATATGCTCAGTGTGTGCTTACTACATGTACAAGTAGTTTGATAAAACAAGGAGAAACAAATGTTCATCTTAGGGTGTGAATCCACGCACAGGAAAAAAGTCAGCTCAGATGAAGCACTATGCTCATTCTGAAACAATACAAAACATCCAGCAGAGTAGCTCATTGTTAGTCTTTGTGATGAAGAATGAAAAGTGCTATACAGACTTTGTCTTGCCAACAAAACTCCAAGCTAATGGAATATGATGAAATTATCAAAGCACTACAACAGTAATAAGCAATCATTATCATAATGAAAAATAAGTCAATATTTAATATGTACTAAATACAATATGAGCGACTGTATTGTATCAGATATACAATGTCGAGCCGAAGGCGAGACATTTTATATCCGATACAATACGAGCACGAATATTGTACGTGCTTATGAAATGTCAGCATTTAAGTGTTAATGTACACTAGGTATTTTTGGTGATTCAAGACATTTTAACCGTGAAAATTGAAAGAAACACTTATGTAAATGAAGAGAAAGTTGTATCAGAAATACAGATATTGATTAATAAAACATTCCTTTTGTTTTCCCATCATGAATTATTAATGAGTTTTATAAGTAATGTTGTTGTTCAACTTGGATGTTGCCTCCAGATACCTTTCAATAGGCACAGGGTTAACAATTTGGGATCATTAAGTTCAACCCCTGGATCCACCAAACAACCTATGGAACTTACTAACACTGCTTTGACAGGAGACTGAAAATTTTTGTGCAAGCAATTTCATCTCCTTCTCTTTCTCCTTCTTTTGTTCTGTCTCCAGTTGCTTATAACGACGGTAATCTTCGATGACACCTTTTGGTCCTGTCTGAACAAAAATATACCTAGTTTTATTACATTTTCAACCTAGGATATTGCTTTTCTAGCTCAATCTCATATACCATGTGACGTAATATGGAAACTGATTGAGTCAAGTGTTGCCCAGCTGGAAACTGATTGGCTTTAATTTTCAAGTGTCCAAGTGTTCAGAATTTAATGAAAATTTAATATAACAATAAATTATTCCATTCACACTTGTTGGATATGAGGCTGGTTATAGCCAACTCGGCGCTATGTGCCTTGCGTGTCGATAATTATTTACCATCTCATATCCAACATGCACTCATGGAATAATAATATTATTATTATTGTTAAATAACCTATACATGCATACCTACCTAATCGGCTAACTCAATGTTGTAACCAATTCAAACCCTTTGGGGATAAAACATTTTGCTCCAGGTATTTCCACATCATTTAAATATGAATGCTACATTATCATACAAATACAATACACAAAGAATCTTAATCCCAGGAAAATTTGAGTTGGGTACAACATTGATTCAGCCGATTAGGTCTATAATGGGACTTACAAATATACTGTAACAAGGAACTTGAATTTCAACACATTTAACCCATTGACTCCCGTGGGTTCCCCATTGACAAGGAAAATCGTCTGGCATTAGACAGAGTAAAAACAGTCTGGTCGGTTTGGGAGTCAAAGGGTTAAGGATTGTTAACCTCATCTAGATGGGCTCAATAAAGGGGCCCTTTGTCTCTGTGGTCTCCTTATGGGAGGAGGGAACCATACATTTCTTTCACACATCACACAAAAAAGGATCATTCCCGAGTTACTGGTTTGATAACTCCTCAGCGTACACAAAACTGATGAAAACCTTGCTACCAAAGAATCAATGTTACTCCAATACTTTGATCACCTTTGATAGTCCATTTTACAGTTGTGTGCTTAGTTACCAGTAACCTGGCCTGTGAATGAAAGTGAGGCTGGAGTTGTCACCTTGTTTTGATAGAAACCTCACTGCTTTTCTTATGTAAATTCTTACAAATTAGCATGATAACAACATCATTAACATAACAAAAGGAGGGAGGTCTGTATCATAACAAGGTCAACACCAGCCTCACTTTCATTTAAAGGCTAGGTAGCTAAGCACACAACTGTAAAGAGGTCTATTCTGAAGTACTTCTGATTCACTTTTATTATCATTTTAATGACATCCATGTGCATTCATTTCTGACAAAATCTGATTGGCTCACATAAATAGCATGACTCAAAATAACATTGCAGTTGACAGATGGGTGGAAAATGTCTCTGGATAAAAATTCATCTGGCATTTTTCTTCCTACCAAAACCATAGAAGCAAAAATATAAAAAGTGCATGCTTGCAGACTAATCTGGGGCCAAATACACTGACCTTGGGTACCCTATGGCTTAAATAAACAAATATAGCCACCGATCACGTGTGTTGTTCAAACCAAACCCTTCAGCGTATCCTTCTACGATAATTTAAGATTATTCTGACAACTCTATTGTCTTCTTGTAGCGCATCACTTTTAAAACGATAATCATATGCAAAGTAGTGGCCTTGGATACGACAGAATGACAATAATTTCCCAGCTGAATTAACTCATACCTTGGGTACTTCTAGGCGAAAATCTGCCGGAGCAGGGATGTCGGTTGCATCTATCGGGTCGTTCGTGTCTTCTTCTTCCCCGGAAACAGTTTCGTCGTTGTCATCTCCTTCACTTTCCGAGCTCGATACATAGTTTTGGCTCTTGAAACCAAGTAGTTTATCATCCAGCGTTGTCATACTGTATTTCCAAGAAACAGGCGAGTCGATCGCAAAAGCAAGCAAACAATATTTAAAAGCCAAAACATAAGAATGGGTACAATATAATTACGATATATACAGTACCTACCACAAAAAATATGA
This sequence comes from Montipora capitata, assembly GCA_949126865.1. Classification (NCBI taxonomy): domain Eukaryota; kingdom Metazoa; phylum Cnidaria; class Anthozoa; order Scleractinia; family Acroporidae; genus Montipora; species Montipora capitata. The sequence goes on along the minus strand of OX421456.1, from coordinate 359,703 downwards.
CGACGATTCCTTCCGCTGACCGACATTTTCCCCGAGCCCTCTCCCATGATCTTTTCCCTTTGAAGATTCTTTACATTCCCTTCAGTTTCTAGTGGGGTGTATCCAAATAACTTTCGTGTTTAAAATACTTCGGTTCCAAAAACAGAAAGAATCGCGACATGATGACACAGTTCGATCGCGTGCTAAAGCGGTTTGTGGAACATGTGCAGAAGAATTCTTTTTAACCCCAAAACAAGAGCACAGTTCATCTTTAATCTTTTGTTGACGTGCATTTTATCCAGAACATCTATATATTTCATAAATCTAAATAACCAAGCGCAGCTGTGCATTGCCCTAGAAAACCAAAATGCAAATCTTTCAAGATATTTTTAGCACCCATTGTGAACGATACTATCTCCCCCGTATCTAACATTTCTGTCGGGTGGAACAAAAATATCGTATATTTGGCACAAAAACCTGCAAAACTCTTCGATCAAACAACCAATCACCGAGGCAATTCTCCAACTTAGAAACCCTTCCGTTATTTCATTTGCAAAAAAATCCTAAACTGGTAATAATCTCATTATCTGTTTACCAAATTTCCAATAATTCCTCATTTTGTCACTGGCAAAAGCTATCTGTGAGGTCCATTCTTATTTTCATGTAAATCCCTTTCAACTAGTGAAAGTATCACAAAAGGGATTTGTAACCATTTGCGAAAAAAATTAGCCCCCGAGTCGGATTACCAACAACAAATACTAATCTACAAAATCCGGCTAACATATGAAGTCTCAAATGAAACTTTTTCATCTTTGTTAATGTATATTATCAGTTAGAATATATATTTTTTCATTGCTATCTTCTCAGAAGAAAGAAGTGAGTCTTCTCTGGTACATCCAACTTAATATAAGGCAAACTGGTTTTCCACGGTTCCCTCAATGTTTCACATTTTTCATATTCCCGAAAATAATTCTAGCAGGTTCTGATTACCATCATTACATTAATAGAATACATTCTTTTCCAGGATTATTTTGTAAGTCTACATTTATAATTTTCAGAAATGCAAAGTACTTCCTGAGAGGGTAAACCATATGATAAATAAATTTGAGGAATTGAAAGTAAGGTTCCTGCAGCACAAATAAATATTTTTTCTCTCCCTACTAATAGGTAAAAAGTAAACAAAAATTCGCCATTGTAGGTAACCTGTTTCATAAAGAGTCAAATTCAAAACAAAGTTATATAATTTTAAGTTTTACCAAACCAAGTTTTTGAATAATTTTTGAAAGTTTCATTTTTTTACTGTAATGAAGAATCTTATTATTCAACACAGTAAATGACACATAAATTATTTGCAACTGTAAGCAATATTTTGACAATAATTATTGCAGTAACATTAAAATGAAACCTCTGAAAACAAGTACAGTAATTCTATTTAAGTCACTGTGTCCACCTTTATATTACCTGCAAAAGTATCATTTTTATTAAAAATAAAACCTTCAAGCCTAGAGTGATTAAAAATTTATTATTTACACAAAATCATTTTTCTAAAATGTAATTTGCAAGCCACTTAAAATTCTGTTTCAAAATGTTCTAATCCTCAAGACATTTGTCACAAAATAGGAAAGCCAAAGAGCAACTATTAATGTATCGTGAATTAAAATAATCAATACATCGACTGCAAGAATATTGTAACTCTAACATACTGATGTCACTGTGTCGAAATACTTTATATGCAAGGGAAGGGGATAAGATATATCAAGTGATAGGAAATGAAGCATTTGATGGAAAGATGTGATTTATTTTACATAAAGAGCATGCCCCTAAAAATGGTCACATCCTAGTCCTCTAACCATGAAAAAATTAACTTTTTACATGCAACACTATACCCACAATAAATTTGTGCTGAACTGGTATCTTGCCTTTACAAAAGGTACAAAGTGACCTACAATAGTCTTGTACAAAAATAGGTTAACCATACTACAAAAGTAAGCAGAACAAAATGACTCCTACAACCTGTACCAGAATATAAAAATGTATTTGATTTTACAGTACAGTTAATCTGTTTGATTCTATTCTGTCTCTTTCTCTTAATCTCATAAAGATATCAAAAAAATTTGTCATGAATTGAATACAAAAATATCAGACAAACTGAAATACACTTAAAGAAAGTGTGAAAGGCCAATGAACACGAAAATGTCTGCATTACTTTCTTACTGGGCCATTGTTCAAATTTAGAATCTGAATGAAACTTGTTTTACCAACTGATTAAATGACATACTTTTTACTCCCGTGGTTTCAACTTGAGTGACTTTTCATACAGTTCTTCCTCTGACAAGAAATTGTTCATTCCAAGAAACAACTGTGCAATTTGATCATTCCATTCAAAGTCATAAGAGGTAAGTTTAAATCGGCGCACATTGTCTAAAATGTTAAATAACTGCCACCTCTTCATGAAGTTCACTTTGCCATCAGGAAGTTCATCCGTGTTGCCATGGAAAACAAATGTGACATCTTGAAGGATGAGCCCAAGATATGGAATGCATGGTGGCTCTGCTGTGGCCAGAGCATCCCGATAAGCTCTGAAAGATGATGTGCTGTCAATCAATGTCGCATACTCTGCAAGACCATCTGGCAAATGCTTTGGCCAGTTCAGTCTTCTGACAGCGGAACAGTCCAGTGCAGAAAGAATTCCAAACAAAGAATTAAAGTCATTAAACCTTCGCAAATGTTTCATTATCTTAAGAAATTTCAGGTAGACCAGTTCTCTGTCCCGTTGTTTTTCAAAAGACAGAACATGGGTTCGGCACCAATAAGACACCTTGTTAAAATGCTCGGTGAAAATACAGAGGTTTGGAGATAATTCCTCTTTTTGCTCCTTCCCCCATGCAAGAATTTCTGGAATCTCAATGTTATGAAAATTCTTTGCATCTATCAAAGTTAGCTGCTTAGCCAATTCTTCAGCATGGAAATCAAGCACAGAGTACTTTTGAGTTGGGTCAGGAAACACTGGATGAACAAATCCTGATAAGGAACGTGACCTGTAGTAGTTCTCACATTTAGGAAGCATCTTGTCACGAAGAATTTTTCCAAGAACTACGTGTCCATTCACAAGAAGGCGGTAGACTTCTTTCATCAGTTGTTCTAAGATGCACCTTTCAACTTTCCCTGTCAGTTCATCAACTACTCGCAAAAGTAAAAAAAAAGCATTCTGGCTTGCCTTCTTGCAACCTTTCTCCCGGAACCTTCTTTCTCTATAGAGAAGCTTATCAATCAGATTCTTTGGAGAGATAAATGTTCTGTAAGTGGTGAGAAATGCCTCATAATACACCAAGTCTTTCTTGGTGGAACCACTAGCATGGACAATAAGCGCATCGATTGCACCTCCAATCAATGTTTGTCCATCTTCATCCTGACGATAAACAAGAAATTTGGAAACATCCAAGCAATCTAGTGCAGGGGTATTAACATCCTCATCTTCAGTTCCACTCAAACTGCTCGAGCTGCTGCTTGCATCACTCTGCTTACGGCGCCTCTCCTCCTCCACTGGAAGAAGCTTATTCCTGGGGACTTCCGCTTGTATATTCTTATTAAAGTCCTGAGTAAAGTTCAGCTGTACCTTTGCAGGACTTTGGAGAAGAGGCAATGAGTGTGACCGCTCTGAGTCAGTGACATTTCGAAAAGTAAAGATATCCTTCTTCAATGTTGTAGGAGTATGATGTGCAGGAGAGTTGGTTTGTGTAGTTATACTTCTCCTGAAAGTTTCCTGGTAACCCTCATAAGCAGATGAAGGTCGCTTAAGGATGACATCAGATGGTTGTGTGTAATTTCCAACAAGTTCAATGTATACTTGAAATGATTTCTTCTTAGGTGTTGAGATTTCGTGGTTTTCAGTAGCACCAAGAAATTTTGCTTGGATAATGGGAGGATCTGAATCTTCATCATCAGCAGAATAAAAGGATCCTTCTTCGCCTGTAGAACTTGATGCAGGGAAGTAAGCATTCCCGCTGAACTCATCATGAGAGCTAACAGGTGATTGTGGCAAGGATCTGTAACTGGATGAGTCACTCGTCTGACTGAGAGACCAATCAGAGTTCTTTGAACTAGCATTGAGACTTTGGTGGTAGTAATTTGATGTGTTTCTGTGAGACTGCCGACCCCTTACTAGTGGCTCAGGTGGGCCCAAATGGCCATTATGATGAGAGGTATCAGAATCAAGGATGTAGTTGTAACTCCCTCTGCCTGAATCCCGTGAAGTTGTTGGCGAGGGCCTGCTGCTAGATGAATCAGTTGCCCCAAGACTTCCTTCACTGATACCAGAGTCCCTCCGATTTGAACCAGACCATGGGGGCTGCCCAATCTCGGAACAGTCTTCCCCAACTTGTATGCTCTCACTGGATCCCTCGAACATGAAGATGGAATTTCTGATTTCATGATTAAGTTCTTGCTTGCGAAGTCGCGGGATCGCTAGATGGACAAGTTCTTGAACACTTTCCTCTAGTGCTTTGACAAATTGTACTCCTTCCATGAGATCGCCTTTCACATTGCCTCTCACTAATAGTATATCACACCATCTCGTTAAATCCGCGACTTTTTTATGAATGACTTTTCGGTGTGAAACCAATTCAGTGTTGTTCCAACTGTGGAGCCGAAGACATGTGTCCAACATATTGTCTATGTTTATTACTGATTCCAAGACTATGGAACAGTTATCTGGTATCTTCGCCATCACGATCTCCATGTTGTTTTGGAATTTGTCAACAACCAAAATGAAATAGTGAACTGCGCTCTTTAGTTCTTTGTGATACTGTTCGAAAGCTTCCAAATCGCGGCTTTGTTGTGACGATTTTCTTGCTGGTTTTGTCGGCAAATCTTCGACCTCTTTCACTCTCTCTTTTCGTGCCTCCTCATCATGGCTCTTTCGCCTTCCTTGGCTGAAAGAATGCCTTCGAAGAACTTTTAGAAATTTCGGTTTTCGATTTCCAGGAGAAAGCGACATCGGTGGCGACGTAGAGTTCGCTTTGGTCTCCCTTAAGCTCATAATTCGTTTAATCGGGGAAGCCATCGCAATTCACATGAGCAGAATCACGGGGATTTCGCAAGCGTTTACTCCTACAGTTTCACACAACAAAAGTCCAACGGCACACTAAACATGTGCAAGGAATCCACAGTATGAAACCCCACACCAATTTCAAAACACAACCAACTGTCCGTGAGGCAAATATCTGTTTTTCCCGCAACGATAATTACCAAATAGCTTACCGCTACAGTTCACGGTTCCACGATTATTCAGCGAACATCCTATTGCCTTTTGAAAAACGCTATCAATCAGCCTGTAAACAACAGAAGGTTCGTGATTTCAACCAAACGAAGAATTCCGTCTTTGCAACCACTAATTGGATCTTCTATTTCAGAGTCGAATTTCCCGAACACTTGGATATTTGCTTGATTTATGCTGTCACGTCGTGGAACGAGGTCACCGTCTTCAATTGCTTTTGTTGATAAGATCTTTACTATTCTTAGGTAACATCTGCCTAACCGTTCTCCGCTCGGATTACAAAACAATTGCCGTGCTCTCTACAATTAGTCGACCGTTCTTTGTAAATATCACCAGAAGGCAAGAGGAAGGGGTTTGGATCTTCTGGGAATTCCACACTCCTTCGAGAAACGTGCCGTGATCACACCGTGACCTTTGAAATGGACTTGGATTGGCGACTTCCGATTGGTCAAATTTGACATTTGTACTTAAGCTTTTCGTCCATTGCAAATCCACTAATGAAATGAACACATATCCAACCCTTCGCTCGCTTCTTGCTAAGTATGGTAATAAGTCGTTCAGAAACGTTTGACAGCTATACCGCAGCGCTGGGAGTGTTTTCAATTTAACCCAACTGGAGAAAAACGGCACTTTCCAGCTGATTGTCTGGTGAGAACTTATCGGAAGTGACGACACAAACCAACCCCCGCGTGTCGCCCGACCTACCACCTTATTACAAGCAAACCTTTTCCTTTTTCACACAAAATAATGTTATATTGCGGCTATCACGGGTGTTTTTAACCTTAGATAGACAATATATCGCACCGAAATGTTTTGAAAGGTAATATCCTTTGGCGTTTAATTCATTGAGGGCATACACATATCCGTTTAATAACCGCGTGTAATTTTAGGGGTTCACTAAGGTATCACCTTTTTTCAAAAAATACCTAGCTTAAGGGCTCGATGGAAAATGATTGGTTGAAATATTGTGGTTAGTGACACTTCTTATTGCCATTTATGATCTGACAAAAATGCCGTAATTGTAACCGTTATCGCCTTAACTATTTACGGAATGGTTTGATTAGGAATTTACATCATATTGAATGTGGTTTCAAAGCGAACGAAAGGGCAAAATTGAAAATTTCGGAACGAAAAAATCACGAAATAGTGAAAAGCTTTCTTTTAGTCAAAAACTGATGAATGTGTAGTTGAATCATTCAAACAAAATAAAACGTGCACATATGTTGCTTACTTCGTTATATTTAGTTAACGTTACTATTAAAATGCACCGATTTAAGGGTTCAATTTAAAATTTAAAAACAACAATTAAATAGGATCGCTCGTGCAATTATTCCGTATATATTGCATAGCCAGTGTTGTTGTTGATTAAAAATGTTGGCAGATGTCATGAAATTTGTTTCGGTGTCCAAACATGGCAATGCTTAGCGTGAACACCGGAAGTTGTTTGGAAACCAAATCGGCCAAACCCTTTGAGTTTCAGATGAATGATGGGGTGGGGGGGTAGTTTCTAAAGAAACTGTGGTGCTGCGTCGGTGGGGAAGTAGTATACAAAAATTTGGTTTTATCAACGGAGTTGATAATGTAAGTTGACCACCGTACAGAGATTCTAAAAGCTGACGTTTCCAGCGTTAGCCCTTCGTCACAGCGAACCCATTTGACTGATAAAACCAAACCTTTGAGTTTCAGTACGGCAATGACCAGAATAGTTCTTTGTCAGTAAGGAAGTCAATATATACTTTGCGGTTTTTACCGTGATTTTATGATGATTTTTATCGTGTTTTTTAGTGTGATTAGGAGAATGTCAGCAAATTGATCAGTTCGATATTGATTTTTCTAAACCACGGACAAAAACATTCACAACTTGTGAACACTTTCCCCCTCAAACAGCTCCACTTCTAATAGTTAGTTCTCAAAGTCAGAAGTCGTTTACTATATATGACATTGTCTCCTCGTCCATCCGATCCCTACCCGACATTCTAATTGATTTAACTCGGACCCTTCTAGCATCAGGCAAATAAATTATAAGTCAGACATTTAACATTCACTCCTATACATGAAAAATAATAGAAAACGCATAAGGAGTTACATGACCTGTCCACTCAAAAGTTCCAGTCCACACCGATTTAAGAAACTAAATATTTTAAGCAAGAGCCGATACAACGTAGATTTGATTTAAGAACCACACCCTTCGCCGCTGAATCCAGTTGTGATCCGGAAGTCCGTTTGATGTAACCATAGGATGTCGCCAGAGAGCTGCTGGGAGTGTCTAACAACGCCTAACGAGTTTTGAGAACAAAATCCATTTTATTTAATTGTTAGTTCTTTTTGGGAAGTGTGATTGTCCAGATTTAATTACTTCTAAGTGGTGTCGTCAATCTTTCTACAATATTGTGGCGCGAAGGCAACGAGCAAAGCCTCGTACGTGGACACATGCTCATGTGGCAAAATGTATACATAAAATTGCCTTTTTGCATTATCAAACTTGTTGCTAAGACGGTCGGCCTTGATAAAAGTGAACATGATACACTTACGCTTTCCTGCGTGACCTGTTGCCAATAATCAAGTAAACAGATTTTTCGAACCGATTGACGCGACAAAGAAAACAGGCATCCAGGCGAAGGTAGTGGGCGTCATCGTTCAGTGTCCCCGCAGGGGTTTCCTTGGGAGTCTAATTTCTGGCTGTTTTTTTGTCAATTCAGCCATCACCTAGTATTTACGCCTATAAACATGGGGGCAAATTTTTTTCAGATTCGGAAGTGTTTGCTGGAAGACATCACCTGAAACAACTACTGTAAAAAAAAATGGGGCAAACGTGGGATAAACCGTGAAGTCTAGCCAGGAAGGTGACAGCCGATGAAATGTTTCTTTGTTCCCATTGTTTGCAACTACTATCAATGATAAGTTCAAGGAAATCCGACACTGTTTGACAAAGTTTTGAAACATCTCTCAGATTTTGGCTCGGCATCCCCGTTTGGCTAAGGGCCTAACTATACAAGTTGCGTTTAGTTCGTTTGGCCAGTGCTTAGTGACGTTAGACTGATAGATCCTGTCCCGTCTTAGCTCGCGAAACTGAGATTTAGCCGATTTAACATCAACCTAAAAAATAAACATAGTTTTCTCGGAAGTGTATTTTCCAAACCTTTATAAAGGATCTACTCGTCAAATACCGGGATTAATTTGCGGATGTAATGTTTGAAATTTTTTTCATAATTCGGGTCTAGTGCTCAAAACGCAGCCTTCTGATTGGTCGGTTCTGGTTTCCTTCTGTGTTGTGTTCAGTCACTTGAAACGAAAGACAAGTTACATTGTGTTTTGGGAAAATTGTGCAAATCTGGTCGAAAAGTTTCCGCCGTTTTTATGTTTGACAGATTTTACACACTCCAACAATTTACCGTTCACTGTCATTCATTTAACTACTTGTACCACTGAGATATATTATTGAAACTCGTCATTAAGACATGAGAAAATTTGTAAATTGTCCCTCTTTCTCTTTGAGAAGTTCAAAGTTCCCGATATCTGTAGCTGCAACACGAAGGGAATTAGTTAAAATCAAACGTGCACGTTCATTTCCTTTTTTGGCAAAACGCAAATATCTTCCTGAGGTTTGCCATGCTATAAATTCCAATGCAAGATTTTCTACCAGCAATCTAAGGCTTCCGTGACAACTTCACGGACAAGAGGTAAATAGAAATAGTGAATACAGCACTGAGATATTACAGTGCAAGGTCAAGAGTTGCTGAACGAGTTTGGTGAATGACCCAGAGTGAACCACTTTTCGTGTAATAAAGATAGATCAATATTTCATATAATATCAGTTCGGAAAAGGCCGGGACGAAAAGTATATCTATCGTGTTAATCAAAATGAGAAAGATTGTAAGCACGTCTTGTATAACTGAAGTGATATAAAGCACAAAATAAGTCTTGACTATTGTTTTTTACTGTAGGTTCCGGATGCTGTTACTAACAGCACTAATTCGACTTTTGTGTTGGTCTTTTTATTCATACGCTTTCACCTCGCTTGCACTTAGACACTTCATGTTAAAACATTTAGTGTTAACCTTGTAAGTAAAAAAAAATGTCCCTTTCCTTTTTCTTTTCACCTCTAGATATTTGTCACTTAAGAGAAAGTGTGTTGGTAAGCCAATAAGGTTTTTTATGCCGGATTCGTGAGTTTCTACCCAAATTATCTATAGACCACCGCGATGTGGCCTACTCTGGTTGCATTGAACCCAAACGTCCAAGAAATTGTTTAATGCAACAAAATGTAATATTTGGTCAAGCACGTACTGTTGCTATTTTCAGTTTGAACTTGTCTAGTCACGGTATCGATCTACTACTTCTTCCCATATTTAGTACACTATTAACTATGTTCTTCCTTAACCCCGAAAATGAGGGAAAAACTGAAGGGGAAGTCTTAGCTATCATGACTATTTCTGAGATGCCATTAAAACAAATAAAGACATCCTTTATAGCGGCTGTCAAAGTTTCAACCTGACACTTTTCTAAAAATCTTATTCTGTTGTCATCACCTAAAGATAGGCATGTACTTTAAAGCTTGATTCTATCGTTTAGACGTTAGTGATACTACGCAGCAAAAGCCAACTTTTGGTTCGCGTGAGGTTATAGTGAGCCTTTCATATAATGCCTCATGCCCTCAGTATATGAGTTCACGCTCTTTGAGCGCATCATGGATAATCAGGGGAAGATGGAGAGAAATTGGCTTTGTTTGGAAGTATTCATGATATGCAATTTTGGGTTTTTTATTTTCCAAAACAGAAGATATGCAGAAGAGGTGCGGCAGAATAAAGTTGGAGAGAATGGCTATTGTAGAATTTTTTTATTAAACAAAGTTTCTGTCATGCATTTCCTGTAATTCCAAAGGCACAAAATTACAGAGAATGTTTGGAGACAAAAATGGAATATTTAGGAATTCCAAAGAATAGATAGCAAGTCCAGTTCATCACAGTTTTAAACTTGAACTTATTTGTTTGGTTTATGAACGCGAGAATCTATAAAATAGAGTCATGCACAGTTTATTTTGCTTTGAATTTCCCGCCATGTTGCCCTGATTACCCATGATGCACTCAAGAGCGTGAACTTCTCTGATAAATTTTTGTGACGTTTCCTTGATCTTGGTAAAGAGGTTATCTAAAAAGCCTCTCCAGTATTCAGTCTGCTTGCGAAAACACTTTTGAGAGAAAATATTAGCAACGGATCATTCCAGAATCGCTGAACAGATCAATATAAGAACGAAAACTTGCATATATAGATTGATATTTTTCAAGTTGTCCGATTGTCTCAAAAACCACTTGTATATTGCCTGCAGATCGTGAAGTAAACTTTGTCTTCTTAGCTGCTTTTATCTAACCGCAAAACTTTAATTTTGCTGGTTGAACTAAAAGTCACGAATCGTGTAATAAATTTTGATTTGCGCAAATGCGCGACTCCTGCTTGCTGAGACAAGGGCGGTGCGTGTTACCAAGACATTTGTCGAACCAAGTTTCAGATAAATTTCTAGTTTCTGTCTTAGGGCTAACGCCCGAAACGTCAGCTTTCCAAATCGTTCACGGTGGTTTTTACTCGGCTGTATTATGTTTTTGAGAAGACCAGGATATCTTAACCGATAAAATGTATTGGGGTAATTCTACAGTACACTTCTATCAGTTAATTATCTTATCGGTTAAGGCACACCAGAAATGCTATAAAACAAGGGGCTAGAGCACGGGGTGGTTCCTCTCTGGCAATAAGTGGCTGGCGCAGGACTGGCGCGGTATAAATGTCTCAAAAAAGTTTAAGCCTGGTTTTCAATAGCGACGCAAGGTTAAGCCCAAGCAACACACGCTAGTGCATTTACTTGATGTTAATTAGTGTCTATATTGTTCAAAAAAATAAACACGGGGAGGTTCCGCTCCGAGATCTTACCCCTTACCCTCTTATATACCACTTTTGGCAGAAAAGATACCCCTTTCGTATACCTTCCATTGACAAATGTTACCTCTTTCGTATAACTTCCATTGGAAAATACTACCCCTTTCACAAACCTACTAAAGAGCACTGCATCCCTTTCTAGTCCTTAGAATGAAGTTAATGAACGATATTACCTCTCATGAAAAGGCCCTTTTAAATACGTAAATGACAGATTTCCCTACCCTTTAATACACTCCGACTCTTGAAATCCCTACCCTTCCATATACCTGAAGCGTGACAATAGTACCCCTTTCGGGCAGAGCCTCCCCGTATAGGCCATTTTTGTAATAGGGAGTACCCCCCCCCCCCCCCACCCCTTCCTGACGTTAAGGGGACTTTGCCAGGTGCTGGAATATGTGGACGTAAATGTTGTAATCCTTGATATGTATTCCTTTCTTGATGTGTTTGGGAATAAAACGTTTTGTTCCAAGTATTTCCATATGATTTAAACGTGAAAGCGTTATTATCATGCAAATGCAACACTCAAAGTACCCAGACCCATTTCCCCCACCCCACTTTAAGCAGATTGATTGCGGATGACCTGGAACTCAGCGCATCAAAGATGGTGGACAGACCTGAGTTTCTTCATGTGAACATTGAAAATAACACCGAATACACAACGAACCTTGCTTTATTCACAAATGTTTCAAATAGCGATGAGCTTCGACGACTTATTGTTGAAGGACAAGTTGAAGCTGCTCTCTTAAATGCGTGCATGGTATGTACGATGATTTGATTTCTTAAGTCACGTCCTCAGAATAATTTCTTCTGTAGATTTTAGAATTTAGATTTGTGGTTGAATTTGAGTTTGGGAATTTTGTACCGTCTGAATCACTCAACAAAAACCTATATAATTTTTCTGGTAAATTGTCAGTAAACTATGAGTACATTGATTTAGAAAGTAACAAGCAGATATTTTAAACAAACCAACCTCGCAGTTATAATAAATTTTAGCAATTGCACAGAGAAGCCTGAAAAATTCAGGACTTCAACGGGGTTTGAACCTGTGACCATCTATGAGAACATTCTAATAACATATTAATGGCCCCAGTCCACTATCATTCCTAAGTCCATGGCTTAATTAAGTGCTTCTTGCTCAATAACGTCTCCCAAAAATCTCAGGCTCATTTCTGGTGGAAGTCTTCCAAGGAGTTTTCAGGTTCAGGTGCTGATCAATAGCACTTTTGCTTGTTTGTTCATTGTTCTTGCCAAGGAAAGATATGAATACCTTTGGGTCTTCAAAGTGGCTCAGTTGTGCAGTAGTTAGGGTGTGATGGTTTGTCTTTCAAGTATATGCTGAAAGGAGGCCATTGAGCTGATGCAAACACACTGTGACCTCCCAGACAGGTGCCTTTTGAACCACATTACTATACAACTGGTAGATGCACCAACATGTCCTCCAAGAATCAATTGACTAATGCTATCAAAGGCCTTTTATAGGCTAAGAGAGCAAGTGCGGTGGTGATGGACTGTGTAAGTTCTTTGGAATGACTTTTCCTTATATGGCCAGCTTTTGGTACAATGTATGTGCTAAATTGTTTAAGGGCCACTGTATCATAAATCTCTGACACAGTGGGAAAGGGAGGGGAGAAAGGCAGGCAGTTTTTTTTAATGGAACTTCTGCAATTTTCCAAGGTTGTTTGAAGGTGGGGGCCCAGGAAGGACCCCCATATAAAAAGGACAGGGGTGCTGGTCGTACGTTTTAGGGGTTGAAAGTGCGGTTTTGGTTCCTCTTAGGGCATTCACCCTCAAAAGGTTTGCAGCGCAAGCTTTAGCGAAGCCTAAAAAATTATGACAGGAGACATTTGACAGTAGCATTCCACAAACTTTGGGGACAAGAGCTACAAGTGTCTGGCAAATTCAAAGATACTCCGATCTTGTGACATTTTCCAAAAATTGACATATAGGGAGACTTCTGCGACAACTGCAAATTTTAGAAGTTAAGGAAATATATGTATATGAGTAGTATAGTTTTTCTAATCATTCTACAAGTTTGAGTAACAAGAATTTCATCACAGTTCTTATGATTCTAGAATTCAACCGAGAAGGCATAACTGTGTCAAACGATTAAATAAGAAGATCAGAATTATCTGCAAGAAAACTAAGCGAACTATGTAACTCACATGCAAAATCTGTCTAAATTCACAGAACTTTCTTGTGCTGGAACGAAAGCGATGAATGTGAAGATCATACAAAATGCCAAATGAGAAAGCAAAACAACACTCAACCATTTCATTTCCTTCATATGGTCAGATTTAACACTTCCTGTTTCTTAGGTTAAGTCTGCTACGAGCCTAGAAGCAGGGCTTATCTCTGGTTTCTTTAGCATGAAGCATGAGTATTTCTACTCCCCCCTGGATGGGATGCCAGTCCATCGTAGGGATACCCCCAGCATTAGATTCGCCGGTACCCATTTATACACCTGGGTGGAGAGAGGCACTGTGAGAGTAAATTGTCTTGCCCAAGAACACAAGACATGCATATTTTGGTCATTTAATCCTGTATCTGCGATTATGCAATCCAGATCAAGGACATCTAAATAAAGCATTGACACTAAAGGGTGCAATATCAGTGGTTATTCATTACATTATTTAAGACTTGAACAAACTTCATCCCTCCCAGAATGTTGAATTTTTAAAAATTGCCATACAATTTGACCTTGCGTTTCCTTTAGTTTGTTTCATCTGGTACACTACTGTGTCTGCCATGATCAAACCGTCTATTCATAATGTCCTTTTCATGTTCAGTACTGATTTGTAATCTCCCTACTTTACTTTTTGAAACGCGAAGTCGATAGTGTTTTTGCATAGCTTATTTCTCAAAAATAAAGCTCAAACCGGTTTAAAAAATACCAGGGCAATGTTTTTAAGTTCATTTCCAGTCAACTTGCAAAATTTGGGCTATCGACCGAAATTGTCACTTACTAGGTTTTTGCATCCAGCCCTTCAATTGCCTTATGCAAAAGCTGCTCAGTTTGTTAAAGTTTTTAAACGGCTATTCCTCTACCTGAGTCCTGGACACATTGAACTCAATTGGATAGGTAATGCCATGTACAGAAATGGAAATACCTGTGAATAAGTTGTTGTTGTTGTTGTGAATTCCATGTACAAATGTACTTAACAGCAGGGGTAGCTGTGGTGTCAACTATTACTAATTTACTTACAAGCTGTTTAATTACTTTTTTATGTTGTTTGTGGCGCTGTGCATTCTGATTAATGCAGTGAATTCTGGTTAAATGTAATGCATTCTGGTAAAAAGTGGTGAATTCGAGAATTTGTCGCAGCTTGCATACCTTTCCTTAAATCCAGATTATGTTGCTGCTCGCTTGCTTCACTTGCTCCACTTGCTCCACAGCAATAATTATTATTTAAGCCAGATTTATCAATCCACCTTTAACTTTATTTTCTTTACTGCCCTCTTGTCGGTTTGTTGTTTTAATAATGTGGCATCAATAATTTTTCTTTGATTTATATTTTTTAGATTTTAGATCCATTCCATGTGATCATTGCTGGTCACAAAGCATTTCATCTGTTTCAACAAGGAAAAATGAAAACAAGAACACTTCATTCTGAGATTATTTTCAACCTATCACCTTCCTCCAATGTAAGTGAGGACCTAATGAGTTAAGTCACTATTTACACAATGTAGCTTGTACCAAGCTGTGTGCATAAGATATTCAAGGTCAAGAAACCTCACAGTGACTTCAGGAACTCTGACTTTGAAATACCTTACTCATTTCAACACAACGTTTTGCGTGAAGAACTCATTACAAATAGTAAAAAGGAAAGGAGTACCCGGAGAAAACCTGTCGGGGCAGAGTAGAGAACCAACAAACTCAACCCACGTAGTGTGATGCCGAGTCTGGGAATTGAACTCGGGCCACATTGGTGGGAAGTGAGTGCTCTCACCACTTTGCTAGCCCTGCACCCTATGTGTAGTTAAGTAGTTTTGCAAACTATGAATATTACCTGCAATATGGAGACATTATAAATGTTTGGTGTGTAGCCAGGCATGCTAAAAATAATAAAAAAGTTGACACTGGCTAAAATATTGTGTTGGACGTTTCGGCAACTGCTGTTGCCTTCCTCAGCAGGGATAAAAAATGCAAAAATCTAACGGCGTCCTGATGGTACACGATGCGGATAAATATTAAATCGCACCTCAACGAATATTTCAAAATAAAACTAGTGGTAACCACAGGTTAGAAAGTGCGGGCCTGAATGCACTTGAAGAGCTTTTAAGATATTGGGAATGGACAGAAAAGATAGTAATAAGAGCATGTGTATTTCGAAATTGGATGTTTCTAGATATTTTGCCTGAAGTTGTCATAGCTGTTTTACATGTAGTTGAGATGTATTTGAGTGGCTGTTGAATAAGTGACCAAATTTTTTGGTAGAACACAATAATATTTATTGAAAAGTACAAATATGAAGATAAGTTTTAATGTAGTAAAGTTTTTAAGTACTGCAAACATGAACGGGTTCTAATCTACTAGTAACATAAGTGTTATTGTAATAAACGTTTTGGAGAATTGAAAATGTCAATGGTTTTCAAAAAGTCCAACATACGCTTAGTGAAAAAAAGACTTAATAACTGCAACATTAACGGGTTTTAAACTATATAACCACAAGTTTTCCTAAAGGTTTCTAGAACTCGAAATGCCAGTGGGTTTTAAAACCGCCAACATTTACACAAGTTTCAATGAAATAAAAGTTTCCAGGAATGTCAATGGCTTCTAATGGATTATTAACTTATGTATTACTGTGCTAAGTTTTGAGAACTGCAAAATAATGTCAATATGTTCTTAAAAGTCCAACATTAACATTAGTTTTTTTTCATTGGTGACACTGAGTGCACAAAACCAGGTGGAGTATCTGCAAAAATAAACACACAAAAAAAGACAACTGAAGTAAATTAAATTGGAAGATTTGGAAAATTAGTTTACATATTCTTGTGAAGTGGGAAAAATAACAATTTAGAGTACAAACCTTTTCGCTTTGATGCCATGGATCTGTGAATGTGAGAGCACTGGAAAACAAAAAGAAAAAATTACAAAATTTCTCCTACTAATTACAAGTTGTTTTTAGCAATTGATATAATATGGTTTTGAGAAAGTTATCTTTACATAATTATGGTTATAATTAACTTATGAAATGTTTACAATGTGTTTAAATGCAAAAAGTTGTTTGTTTAGTGTATCATGAGAGAAAGGAGTGAAATTTGAGTTAGTTACATGTGATAATCTGCCTAATATACTCACTTTTAGGATTACTTTGAACAAGGCAGTGTGAATTACAATGTTAATCTTGGCAAAACTGTGCCGTCGTTTGATTCGACTCATGGGCTAAGACAACCAGGTGACCAAACTGGGTCAAGACGCCAAAAAATCATTTTGCCTGTTATGCTTTGAGATAAATGAGACATCTGCGGCAGAAGACTTGGAAGACTTCGCCATGTTTTCCGTACAGAGAGTGTTCTATACTTCAGCTCCGTGATCGTGAATCGAAACATGTCAAACGGCGCCTTCAAAAAGTGAAAGTGGTTTACCAGAAGATTTAACCGCCCACAACAATATATAATATAACTAACCTTACAAAATAACCCGCAGCAAATCCAATTACGCTCGAAGTCCTCGAAGCTCGCCTCAACAACGTCAGCACGTTCGAAGTCCTCGAAGCTCGCCTCCACATCGTCAGCAAAACGTCCTTCGATCCATGTGACAGAAGCTTCTATCCCATGTGACAAACTGTTATAATTGACACATTTTTCGCATTCTGATCGTTCTTAGTTGCAGAACAAAATTTCGATTTCCGGTTTCAGCGTCCCTGTTATAAACGTGGCGCGCACGCGTAATACGCAATCCGCTGGTCACTGTCAAGATTAGGGTTGCGGGCCTCTCTTGGGCCCGCAAATAGACAATAAAAACAAAGGTCTCCAGAGCATTCTAAAATATTACTACAAATTCTTTATGTTATTGTAAACGTTTGGAAGTGCTATATGTTCGTTTATAGCGTTCGTGTCTCGCAAGGAATGCCAAGCCTCGAGAATAAGTCTTTGTCGCCATGCCGATGACCTGTCAACAATTTCGACGTTCATCAAGTCTGTTTGGTGATTGTAGCACATGTGGTGTTTGGCCAACAAGGAGTTTCCATCTAATGTTGCTATGGCCTTTGTGTGCTCTTTGACGCATGCTTTTAGCGCGAGCGATGTCTGACCGATGTAAACACAATCACAGTCTTTGCATTTGATCTTATATACGATTCCTCTGGAGGCCTCCCTCTTGATCTTGTCTTTTGGTTTTTTAAGTATGTTTAAGATTGTCCGAATAGGTTTATGAGCGACCTTGATGTTGAAACCTCGAAGAACCCTCGCGATTATCTCGGAGAACCCTTTGGCATAGGGCAAAACAACCATACCGCGCTGGTCAGAATCACTCACTTCTTGTTGTCTGTTTCTTTGGCGACCATTATAGATGAAATTGGCAGGGTAATTATTAGCGGTAAGGGCTTCTGCTACTCTCTTATTTTCCCGTGCAGCTTCCTCTTTGGTGGATGGGATATTCTTTGCGCGATCCATGAGGGTGTGTACGACCGAGTATTTATGTTGGGGGTGGTGATGAGATTTGAAGTCAAGGTAGTGGTCGGTGTGGGTGGCTTTCCTGTATACAGACACGGTGATCGAGCCATCGTCTTGTCTGGTTGTTCTTGTGTCAAGAAAGGCAATAGAACCTTCTGATTCTATCTCGATGGTAAATTTGATGTTAGTGTTGATAGAATTGAGGTGTGAGTGGAATTCACCTGCGTGTTCCCTTTTAATGCACACATGGCTGTCATCTACGTATCTGATCCACCATTTGGGAGAGTTTGGAGCCGATGACAGGGTCTTTTCTTCGACATATTCCATGACGAGATTGGCTAAGATGGCGCTGACTGGAGATCCCATCGGCAACCGAAGATTTGTTTGAAATGGTCACCTTGGAACACGAAGAAGTTATTGTCGAGGACAAACTGTAGAAGGGCAATGATATTTTGGATGGATAAGTTTGTTCTTTCAGGTAGTGATTAATCAAAGTCCAGTCTTTCTTTAACAACTTCCATGGCTAGATGGGTAGGAATACAAGTAAACAGTGACACGACGTCAAAGGATACTAGGATTTCGTTGGGATCCACAGACATAGTGCGGATCTTTTCAACGAAAGATGCGCTGTTCTTAACTGTGTATTTATTGTTTTGAAGTGGTGACAAGATGTTGGCAAGGTATTTGGATAATTTGTATGTGGGAGACCCAATAGCGCTCATAATTGGTCTTGACGGGACGTTGTCTTTGTGGATTTTGGGAAGGCCATAAAATGATGCCGGTGTGGAGTCGGTGCTATGAAGTTTGTGATAGAGCTTCGGTTCCAACTGTTTTTTGTCGCTGTCTTGTGGGGCTGGCTGATCTTTAATCTGTAGGAGAAGTTTATTGAGGGATTTTTCGGTGCTCGATGTTGGGTTTCTTCATTTGTCTGTTATCTTCTGGTAAGTTTTTTCATCACTTAGAAGGTTGTTTACTTTCTCAGTGTAGTCGTTGGTATTCATCACGACTACGGCGCGGCCCTTATCGGCTGGCAAAATTGTAACAGACTTGTCTTTGGCAAGATCTTTGAGCGCTTTTTCCTCTTCACTAGTGATGTTTTTTTGTGGGGGAGGGCACCAACTGTTAATAGCAGAGGTGACTGAAGCTCTGACGAGATCTTTTTCGGCGTCAGGAAGCTGATCTATGCCAGATTCGATCGAGGAAACAATTTGAGGCACTGGTAAACTCTGCGGAGTGATGGCAAAATTAAAGTTGAGGCTCTACCAGAGATGTTCACGACCCACTTATCCTTGAGGTTGGTTTCGTGCGTTGGAGGACGTGGTAAGATGCTCTGGAGTTTCTTCTTGTGACGTTTCCTTCTCTGTTGTGCTTCCCATTGTGACCTCTGTTTGATTGTGAGGAGGAGGGTGTCGAAAGATTCTTTATAGATCATCTCTCGGAGTTTGTGTGTTGTTTGTGACAAGCGTTGAGAGAGTTTCTTGATTTGCGTGTGGCAATTCGAAATGCGTAGCCTTAGGTAGGCTTGGCCCACTTTCCTAGCGATCTTCCAGCCCTCTTTGCTCTTGACGGGTGGATTAAACTGGAGACTTTTAGGCAGGATGTTGTTATCCTTTAGTCGATGGTTGAAATGAAGATGGTCCTTCAATCTCATTACACTGAGTGTTACTCGTTCGAGTGCTCTAGCCAGTTTCAAAGCTTCGCTGCCGTTCTTGTTACGAATGAAGTTAAAAATGTTTGGTGTGTAGCCAGGCATGCTAAAAATAATAAAAAAGTATAGCACTTCCAAACGTTTACAATAACATAAAGAATTTGTAGTAATATTTTAGAATGCTCTGGAGACCTTTGTTTTTATTGTCTATTTTTATTTTGAGATATTCGTTGAGGTGCGATTTAATATTTATCCGCATCGTGTACCATCAGGACGCCGTTAGATTTTTGCATTTTTTATCGCTGCTGAGGAAGGCAACAGCAGTTGCCGAAACGTCCAACACAATATTTTAGCCAGTGTCAACTTTTTTATTATTTTTGGAGACATTATCTTTATTGACTTTATTATTACTGCTATTATAATGAAACACTGTTCTGGTAATAATGGAATGTTGTTTTTTATACTCAGATAAATGACTCCTTCAAGAAATTTGGGATACTTGATGACACAAAGGAGATTTTGGTTGTGATGATAGGAAAGGGAAATGCTGACGAAAAGGTACACATGCTGTATATATCTTTCAATTGACAAAACTAGCAAAGGTTATGATAATTCTTATTGACATTTCTTTGATACTAACTTCTTTAATTTTATTCGATTTGCCATGTTTTACAGATTTCAGAACTCAGCAATTTAATCAAGGGGACACAGGTTTCTTTAGATGTTTTGGAAACAATTTCTGACCAAGGCAAAATAAAAAAGGTAATAATGAGCAACTATTCACCAAAGTGGAGGTGGCTAGTGGTGGATATTTACCAAGCCGCAAAGCGGCAAGTTAAATATCGACCACTCGCCACCAACACTGAGGTGAATAGTTGTTTTAGTATATATACTAAAACAGTGAGATAATATGGCACAATAGATCGTTTTCACTGTGACGCAATAAAAAAATAAATCGAAAACCATCCAGTGGAAAAAGTCAAGAATTTGTGATGTTGTAGAAGATAAATGAAGAAGACACTTCTCCAAGTTTTAGGCCTGTGCGTTTCCCCAAACTTCAGATATTTGTCGAAATGTTTCGCAGAAATTTACAAAGCCCAGTATGAAAACGCCATGTTGGTGCACATCTGTGGTGCACCAATATGGCGGCCGGAAATAGTGTCAACATCTGTTACTTACTTTGGCTATCTAGGCGAGTGATCATCTGTACTGAACAAACAGCTATTTACCTAAGCACTTTTCCTAATGCTTTAAATTCTAAAAAGGCTCAAAACCATGAGATAAATATATATTTCTCAATAAACTCGATTGTCGCCTCGTGTCACGCACCGCTATAACTCAGAAATTCAAAATGCTCTGGTTTCCAAACGAAGCATGCTATTGAGCTTTAAAATTGCAAATGGATACAAATTTACCACCTCTTACCCCTGACGAGGATAAAAACTTTCGTGGCTCTTTAGTTTTGGATTTTAGAAAATGATGACGTCACGTGAAAACGATCCATAAGATGATTTTAACTCATTTATTCCTGCAAAGATTACAACATGTTTGGGCACAAATTCCATTCAAATTGCTCGGAGGTGAATAGCAAAGGATATTTGGAGTTTGAGTAGCCAATCAGGGCATGCGCTCAACGCTATCCACTGTTTTAGTATATACTACATGAGATTATCACTTTCAAACTTGTAGATTACTTTAATTTTCGAAGTGAAATCAAATCAGGACCTACCAAGTAAGTCGACATTGATAATCAAGGCTGTTTATCTATCTGTGATCCTCTGCTCACACCTGTGCTTATTTTGATGTATTTGTTTCAGGTTTATGGAATTTCAGACAAGGAACTACAATGTGATTCATTAGAAAATGGAATAATAACTAGAATAGCTACCAAAGATGCTTCTTAAGTATAATATTTATTTGCCCTTTGCCCTGTTGCCATTGTAAGATGGGCATAGTCTAGGAAAGTATTACAAAGCCTAATCCCAAGCTCTCAAGCCTGCTTACTTGCAAGTGCTAAACAACAACTACTACTGCTGCTGCTGCTGCCACTGCTACTGCTGTTTCAGCATTAATATTAAAGTAAAGTAAAGCAACCAGATTTAACATCAATAACTCGTAACAGTTAATTCAACAGCTTACTGACAAACCTGATGTCGACGTTGTGCTCATTTTACTTCCCCCCTTCCTTCCCCTTTCTCTCCATCAGTGCTCTATTTTATGCCTATTTAAAGCTACTTAAGCTACACTGAAAGGAAAGAAGTCGAAACAAGGATGTGAGATCCTGGGATCAAACACGGGACCTCTTGCACTAAGGCTGTGCCCTAAACCTTCCTGAAATCCTTGCTCCTTGCTGAAAACTCTTGCAAACCTAATCAAAGATAATCCTGGTCAAATAATGGAAGGACCCCAGCAAAACAGTTGGGTGATTTTGGCGATTTTCCAAACATAGGCCAATTACCAGTAAATAAGTGGTTTTTTTTCTTTTCTTTTTTTGGGGGGGGTGGGGGGGGGGGGTTAGGGACATGTAACAGTATATTTTTAAACAGTAACTGTATTTATAACCAGTAACTTGGATCAACTACATGTATAGGACAACCATTTTACAAAAACAAAGTTTATTAAATTTTGCTCACACCTCAAAAAGGAATATAGTCTTTTCCTTGCAATTTCTTAAAATGCCAAAGTGTACTATATAGTAAGTATAAAATCTTCAAAGAAAACAGATTTAAGTTTCTTCATTGTGTCTTCTGCATCCAAAGCAAAGAAAATTGAACAGTTTCATGAGGCATTTCTTCTTCTTCTTTTTTGGTGTTTGAATCTGAGGAAATTATATTTTTGAAACAAT
The DNA here is from genome assembly GCA_949126865.1 of Montipora capitata. NCBI lineage: Eukaryota > Metazoa > Cnidaria > Anthozoa > Scleractinia > Acroporidae > Montipora > Montipora capitata. The sequence continues at coordinate 337,413 of OX421456.1, read as the reverse complement.
ATTAAGTAACTCCATGCACTTGACACAATTCCATTTCCTTCAAAAAGTGATTTTACTTTAAATTGAATGTGGATTATATTATCCCATTGACTCCCATGGGTTCCCCATTGACGAGTAAAATCGTCTGGCGTTAGACAGAGTAAAATACTAAGTCTGGCCAGTTTAAGCCGGTTTGGATGTCAAAGGGTTAATGGGGACATAGTTTTTCAGTGAGTGATTAAGATGAAATCATTGATTTGGATTCAAGCTTTGATCAAAGGTTCTGTGAACTGATGCATACATACATGTAGCAATCTGTTATTGTGGTGTGACTTGCATAGATTGTTGTGTACCTGTTCTCCACAGATTTGGGGTTAACAGATGCCCAGGGCCCTGTTGTTCAAAAGCCGATTAATGCTAATCCCGGATTAAAAGTTAACCAATGAGTTTATTTTTCTACTCACAAATGCTGTTCAACACTGAAATTTGGTAAAACTTTACTGTGATTTAATAGTATAATTCAATCTTGAGAACAAAAATAAGTGAAGAAACTTTCACCAAAAAGTTGAAAACATGAAGCAAAAGTTTACGCTAATCCTGGATTAAGCTAATCAGCTTTTGAACAACCGGCCAAGGTTATTAAATTAAAAAGAACCAAATGTTGCCCCCTCCAAATGGGTTGCAAATAAGATATAGGATGGTTCAATGCCAAAAATTATGGATGATAAGCCATAGCCCCCCCTTTCACAACTCTTCAAAGTTTATAACCCTGTGGGACCTTAAGAGAACCCTCATGTCAATTTCCAAAGAGTAGGCATGTTTTTCCCATTGTTGTGGTCTCTCTACCATTTTATATCATTGTTGGAATTTTAAATGCTCTGATCGAGATACTAGCTACAACCAGCTACTCAACAATCACAGGAAAAATAAAGTTATGATGTGACATTACATGCCATTCTGTGCTTTAGAGTGGACGCAATCCAACAACAGATAAATGTGAGTTGTGGTAAATATGAGGTAACTCTCGTAGTTGCGTTGGGTCAGTCCAGGCCATTTTAAGCAAGTGCAGAGGATCAAGTTAAAGTGCTGTAACGGAAACTCTAATGGATTATTTACAGGATAAAAAATTTATACAAATAACCGTCTGCCTTCGCAGATATCTTCAGTGTTAGTTACTTCATACTGACCTCAAGATCTTGCAGAACATTTTTCAAATCAGCTAACTCACTATTGATAAAAAAATTGAAAAATCAAATGGTGAGAACGGAGCTTTGTGGAACGTAATCTCAAAGAGCTTGTCCTTCTGGTTTGTTTTCATGGTAGTGCACTGTGAACAAGTGCACTGCACACCATGTCACTGGGTTGTAAGATTGTAAGATTGTAAGGGTGTCTGTGGTGCCAATAGGCCCGCAGCTTGTGCATAAATAACGGAAATAAACAGGTCTGTTGGAAGCGTGCTTGAGTTTAAACGAAATTAACCTCAAAATCGGCAAGAATTTGTGACGCGGATGAATTATATAGCAGCTGCTATTTCCAAAAAGATGGAATTAGCTGGTGATAAATAACCTCGTCAAGGATATTAAATTTTTGACTTTGCAGAAACATTGGTCAACCTCAAGAGTTGGGGAATTGTGATCGTTGTGTTGAATTCGCACATTTCTTGTCAAACTTTATAACACTTGAAAGCAAAAAGAAAACCAAACTAACAAAAACAAAACACCGGTGTTTTGCCATCATTTTGACATCCTTTACTTCGCGAGTAAACACACAGGGTAACTTGATCACGGCGCCCGCTAAATTCCATGTCACTTTCGATTTTGCGATTTACGTGTGCAGCCAAAAGTACAATAGAAAATTTGAACGTAGCAAAAATCTCCCAAAATGTTTTTCGCTGATGGCAACTTTTTATATTCGCACTTCAAAATTTGTTGTTTTCATGTCGCAAATTTTGTTGCTGATGGCAAAGTGTTTTATTCTCGATCGACCGTCCTGAAAACTTCCTTCTGCTCTTCTTAAAAACTATGTATCAATATATATTTACTTTGCATCAATACTTGTTTTGCAAAAAGCAGGCTAACAAAATCTGTACCTTGCTTAGTTCGCATTTTTGAGCGTTAAAATAGAATTTCCGATCGTGTGTTTCTAATATATTTTTGAGGTCTCCCATCCAGATACTAACCCCGCCGTGCGTGGATTAACTTTAGTGAACTTTTGTATCAGAAAGCCGAAAGCCGATTAACTTAATCCAGGATTAGCGTAAACTTTGGTTTCACGTTTTCAACTTTTTGGTGAAAGTTTCTTTTGCATATTTTTGTTTTTCAAGATTGACTTCTTCTAATGTAAGGCTTTGCTGAATATCAGCGTTGAACAGCATTTGGGATTAGAGAAATAAACTTCTTGGTTAATTTTTAACCTGGGATTAGCGTTAATCGGCTTTTGAACAACCGGGCCCTGGGGAAAAAGAAGTTGTAAGGGAACTTGAAAATGATCAACATGTCAGCCTCGAACTCAATGTTTCTCGATTCCCTTTTATTTTCTTCAATCTTTCTGGGTTTAGTATTTTGCTAGTAACCACATGTCTTCTCAGGGGCTATTTAGCTAAGACATCTACCATGGCATTATAATAATGATACACTGTACCGAACAATTTCGTGTACTATAAGAGCTACATATTACACAAAGACAACTTGAATCTCCTGGAAGACAAAACGCAGCTCAGTTCATAATATGGAATAAAGCGCTGTGTTACTGCACCGCCGCACGTCCGCAGTGCGTGCCTATTTTTTTGGAAAAGGCGCCGGGTCACCGTGGCGTCATATTTGAACATAAGGAATGGTTTATCATTTACATTAAGTAAGGTGTAGAGATAAACTGAACTTACGCATCTGTCCGGGTCATCTCAACCTTTGCCTAAAGAGGACGTAAGAAAAATGATGAATGTAATATTCTACAACCAGGTTTGCTAAACATATTTTGTTTACGGAAAGGAAAGTAAAATGCTTAAGGTTGAGTGAAAAAAGAAACTTCAGGCCTAGATGAAGAGATAGACAAGGATGGAAACAAATAGTTGACATTTTGGGAGCGCTCTTTTTTTTTTCACCTTTCCTCTCCAAGCCTTATATTCCTCCCTCTTCTTCTCTTCCTTACTGAAATAAAAGAGAGATAAGTTCAATTTTGTGTTGTAAACTTTCGAAAAGAATGGAACAAAGGTCATTTTAATTGAAAAGATGGAGTGATGCAAAAAGAAAGCTAAGACAACTTAGAGTAGCTGCTAACCTTTCCAGCTCCTTGATGTCGTCTTCCATTTTCTGTCGAAGGAAAAGGTCAAATTACAATTTTCCCCATAGAGCTAAAGCAGAAATGTTTTAACTTTTATTTGATAGTCATCTGGAATTCAAGTCATCGCTACAAACAACCTTCAAATATATTAAAAGCTGATTTTAAAAAATGGATTTAACTCTTTTCACAAAATTAGCAGGATATTTTACTTACTTTGACAATGTCATCCCTTTCGTTTAAAAACCTTTCTACCATCCTACGGACAACAAACGAGATAAATGAAGAGAAAAAATCAAAACAGCAGATTTTTTTAACACTTGTCAGTAAAGCTAGCCCACCTTTCCAATCCTGTATACCATTCCTGCAAAAGAAAAAGTACCTCGTCAGACACGGCGTTGTAATAATAAAGCATTGTATTCTTCCAGAAAGGAAAGAGAGGAGGCTGCATTATGGAAAGTTGAGTCCATTAAATATTTTAATTTTCTTTTTGTTAGAACGATTTTCTTTCACTTTTGTCGTCCGGAATGTGTCTATCTGCTTTCTTGGCAGACAGGTAGGGCAAAGAGTTCCACAAAATTTCATAAGAGCAACCTACTTGAAGGTCTTTCTGATCCTTGTCCAAAGTGTCAATCTTCAGAAACGAAAAACAATTTAAAACATCGTGATTACAGTGTTTGGCTCTCTGGAAAATCTGCAACATTTGGCAAAAAAGTAACTATTTAATTGTAGAAATCTGTCGTTACCTCCCTTTCCTCTTTATCCAGCTCCTTTTTAACCTCTTGGACGTTTCTGTGAAGCAAAACATTGTCGGCTTTGATGCACCATAAAATACACATTAACGAAATTTAGTACGCGATAAGTGCCTATGTTTCTCACTGACCTTTCCAATACATAGTTTTCTTCCTCGACTTTAGCCACCTAAAGGAAAAGTTTGAGCACACGTAATTGTTACATACACATGGGTCAGCGTTTGTTAGAGCATGCGGATTGTAATAAACGCTGGGCCTCTCGTGATCGTTCTGTTGTGAATCTTAACTTTATTTATATCGCGCATCGGTGGCTCAGTTGGTTGAGCATCGGGCTGTCATGCGGGAGGTAGCGGGTTCGAACCCCGGCCGGATCAACACTCAGGATCTTAAAATAAATGAGTAGGAAGTGCTGCCTTCGTAATTTCATCTGCAAACGGTTAGACTTTCAAGTCTTATCGGATAAGGACTATAAACCGTAGACCCCGTCTCACAAATATCTTCTATGTTCATAAGTTCCCTGTGGGACGTTAAAGAATCCACACACTATTCGATAAGAGTAGGGGATGTAGTCCCCGTTGTGTGGCTGTTCTGTTCTCTCCAGCAGAAGTGGCCGGCTTGGCAGTGATGTCCCTAAAAAGGCTTACGGTGTATGCGCCCACCTAAGGAGAAACAGCCATAAGCCAAAAAGGGACTTTGCCGAGTGCTGGAACATGTAGATAGATGTAGATTTATTGAATTCTCGCAAATACAACAGTAATGATCTAGTGCTACTTTTGTAAACAAGATTTCGTTCTTAACTTTTCCCAATAAGCACTCAACTTATAATGCAAGTTTGTCTTCACTGACTTAACCTTTTCCCTAGCGCAAAATACTCTTTGGTTATACCAACCTGTTCTTTAGTTAATTCCATTACTTTCTTTGATTCTGTGATTTGTCTACAAGAAGAGGAAAATTTAACAGACTTAATTCTGATGAACGTGTTCGATCCTTATTTAAAGGACCAAAAAGATGTCTGTTGAAGGACTTTCTAGCGATCTTCGTTGAAATTCATGTTACCTACCTTTCCAGCTCACGTTTTTCTCCAAATACGACCTAATTACCCAACGGAAAGAATAATATTTGTTAAATACCGATAAATCATTGAGGAGGCGGGAATCATTTTGTGCTGCCGGGTGAAATCATAAACAAGGAAAAAAGGGCAGTCTTTTGTTGCAATAAAATTAAAACACGTTGGTAGCCTCAAGGTCGGTTTTTGTAGTTAAGGATAAAGTCAAATTTGGCTTTTTGATCAAGGATGGTTTCGGATAACCGCGCACCGGTGGCTCAATTGGTTAAGCACCGGGCTGCCATGGAACTTATGAACATAGAAGGTATTTATGAGACAGGGCGTACGGTTTATAGTCCTCATCCGAGAAGACTTGAAAGTCTAACCGTTTGCAGATGAAATTACGAAGGCAGCACTTTCTCCTCAGTTATTTTAAGATCCTGAGTGTTGATCCGGCCGGGGTTCGAACCCGCGACCTCCGGCATGACAACCATGAGTTCGACTCCAGCCGGACCAACACTCAGGGTCTTAAAATAACTGAGGAGAAAGTGCTGCCTTTGTAATTACATCCGCAAATGGTTCGACTTTCAATTCTCGGATATTAAAGGACTATAAACAGTAGGCCCCGTCTCACAACCCTTCAATGTTCATAAAATCTGAGGGACGTTAAAGATCCCACACACTAGTCGAAAAGAGTAGGGCATGTAGTTCCCGGTGTTGTGGTCTGGCCTTTCTTTTAGCAATATGGTCGGCTTGGCGTAATCTTCCGAATGGACTACTGATCGATGAGACCACATAACAGCAAAACAGACAGTAGTCAAATTGAAGGAGTCCAAGTGCTGAAACTGGTAAACTTAACTAAGCTTTATTATACACATGACAAAGGATGTGAGCGGTGGCCAGGGGGTCGGCCTTTTTAAATCACGCGACTTACGGTCCTGCACCGCAGAATACATACTTGGTTTATCAATAAAACGTGCACTAACTAACCTCAAACTTTTCATTCAACTCATCAACGCAAGCCTTAAGCTCGTCCCTCTGTAAATTTGTAAAACAGAGCATGTAATGAGTGATTCGACGTTGCAAACAAAATTTTAAACATCAAAATACTAAACAGAAGAGATGAAAACTCTTTTAAACTCTTTTACCTCGTGGCTTTCTTTGTCAAGATCAGCTTTTAAACGAGCAAAGGTCCTGAAAAGAAAAAAAATGTTATTAAAATCATTTCGAGTGCTATAATAGAAAAGTGATCAATTGATTGCAAGTTAGTTTATTTTCTGAATCATACTTCGCGATTAGAAAGAAGAGGAATGACAGAGTCGTGTTAATACATACCTTTCGAGTTCTTCTTTTTTCTGTAATATAAAAGTCAGAATCAGGGAAAAGAACAGTCTTTGCCTACTTATCATTTGCTCGCAGTTGAAAGAAAATGTTTATCGGTTATACAACGGACGGTTTTAAACTTGGCGAATTTCGTCGTCAGCGGGCCATTCTTGTGACCGCACGCGCTCCGTAAACGCGTGGCATTAATATGTTTAAAATGGAGGATCAAAATAATACCAATATTCCGCAACAGGTGAGTGGGTTCTACGATATTTCGTATGATGCGTGAAGCAATTTAAAACATCAATACATAGCCGTCGAATATGCTTTCGCCCGATGCCGTACAAATGACGGTAAAAAGAACAATCGTCAAGATACAAGACGAACCAACGTCTTGGTTGCTTAGAATATGCACTAGTCGTAGGATCAGATATACTAATAAAGAGCTCATCCATGGCTTCTAATATATTCCCCTGCGTTGGCGATGGAATGTTGGGAGGTTCTAATAAGGATAAGAGCAGGGGAGGAGGGCTGGCACAGTGGTGAGAGCACTCGCCTTCCATGTGGCCAGGGATCGATTCCCAGATTCTACGCCATATGTGGGTTGAGTTTGTTGGTTCTCTATTCTGCTCCGAGAGGTTTTTCCCCGGGTACTCCCAACATTTACAAGCGTAGCTTAGTTGGCTAGTACGCGGCTTTCGGAGCACGGGGTCCCCAGTTCGATCCTCGCTGACTTCAACGTCTGTTTCAACTTTCCTCTGATCCATGTAGCTATAGCTTTAAATATCCGTGAAACGGAGCACTGACAGAGGCCGGGCCTTAGGGGGGATAAAAGGCGCACCGTCGGCTTCCATTGATACCAGTTTCGTAACTGAAGAAACTACCGACGTTAAATAAATTGACTTTACTTTACTTTAAGGAGGAGGAGGACAACAAAGAAGTCAACTACATGGATCTGTCGAGTCTCAGGCCTTGCATCTCACCTACCTTTTCGTTTTGTTCTTTCCTGGCTTCATCGGCCTTCAATTCTCTTAGCTCGCTAGTGGGAAATGAAACGAAGAAAATCATCACATTTGCACGAGTGAAGAGCACTATTCATTACTCGGAAATATGCCTGTGGATATTTAAAACTCACCGAGAACATTCGTCGTTCTTGGCTTGAAGTGATTTCAATTCCTCCTGTTAAAGGATTAAAGCTGAGAGTTTATTGAAGTAATAAATATGTTTGTGCAATTTTTGTTACGGTTCTTTCTTGTTGAACTGAATTCTTGAGATTAAAAATGAAGATATAACGAACAAAATTCTGCTGGAAGATTCCCCGATAGTGTCATTTAGGTAAGTAGTTATTTCGCACACATTTAGGGCCTATTTTTCGAGGCACAGGGTGATCGGTGGAAGCATTTCATTTCGTCATTATTTAAGTAAATACAAATGTGGGCATGACAAATAAAAAAGAAGGAAAAAATATATACATGAGTGGGAAAAAAAAGGAAAAGTGCGTGCATAGTGACCATTGAATACACCTAACCAATTTTTGCTCCTTTTCTTTGTTGATTTTCCTCTTATCTTCATACGTCTTACTGCAGAAATAAAAGCAAGGATTAAACTCGTCTAGTTTCCAGGAGAGATTTTAGCACGGTAACAATTACTTTTCGTTTGAAAATTTAAATCACTTACTTAGTCTCGCTGGTAACAGTCTTAATCTCCTCTTCTTGAGCTTCAAGCTCCCTGGTTAATCGCTAGAGAAAGAGGAAAATTTAATCGCTGTTATTAGTCCTAAAACAGTTCCATAAAAGCTCCTCCACTGAACAGAGCAAAATTGTCATAACGATCGGAACCAGATTAAAATCCCTGATCATGATTTCAATTATTTATAGCCTTTGCTTATTAATGAAAACGCGTTGAATCATTAAATACTTACTCAAACTGTTTTCCAGTCCTCTCCTCTTCCGTGTACTCAAGTATTCCCTGTCTGTACTCTTTTCAAAAACCTCACCCTCGAAGGTACTCACTCATTCAGTACCAGTTCTGGGAAACTATCTGGATAGTCTGGCACCATAACTTACCTCATTTTCTGCTTCTTGCACTCTTAGTTCCCTTAACAACTCGTTAACCGATCTTTGTCGTGGACGCTTTTCTTGTCCTCTGCCTCGGCCACGACCTCGACCACGTCCACGGCCTTTGAGAAAATTTCAAAAGAAGGAGTCTTTTTTACTTTTTCAGTGACAAATGAAAGTTTGTATCTTTAGTTCCTTTTCTCAGTGAGGCATACTGGGCAAGGAAATGTCATATATTGAAAATCAAGCTAACTTAACTTTTCTTATTCTGTCTTGGCGTACCCCTCCCCTTCCGTATAGGTAAAAAGTCGTGCCGTTTCTCGCTTTAAATGGATACAACGTCCAAAATTTCGTGTTTGTAAACTATTTATTTCAGAGAGAGAACATGAATTAGTTTGGGCTAAAATTTATTGGACCTCACTGTTTACTCACTACTACAATGCAGGATCACGAGGAAAATTCTCCGTTCCTGATTGGCTGCATGCATTATTTGTGCACTTAACTGGATTCAATTTTCGCACACGGCTTCGTCCACGAGTTGAAATTTTGTCGACAAGAATTCCAAAAAAGCTAAAGAGTTTAACGGAACCAAAGTTTACAAAGACATTTTAGCTCGTGTGTATGTTGTTTAAAATACAAGAAATGAATTCTCCAAGAATGCTTTGTCCTGAGTGGCCTTAAAAGTTCATTTTAAGACGCCGATAGAAGAAACTGTAGCTAACTGTCGAGCAAGCTTCCTTCTTGTCAACTCTTCTTGATGGTGAGTGAACAGTAGCTGCTAAAGTTTAGGACCGGAGGCCCTTTTTATCAGGTGAATGAAATTAGTCTTGTGGGTTTAACGTTAACCTAAGGATGTAGTTTCTCGTTTATTTAAGTCTCAGGCTTTGGGTTTTGAGACGAAAGTAATTTTCTGGTCTGACTTGAGCTACCTTCTTCTTGAAGTTTATATTACATCACCAACAATTTGAAACGTGTTAAAACTTACATAATTACGCTTCTGCCGGACATTTAAACAGTTTCCTTACAAGAGACTCTAACTTGTATTATGTTTTTTGGTTTTTGGTAATCATTTCTATAAGCTTCTCCAGGCGTTTTTAACACCAATTTTATCAAATTTCCTGAGATTTAGACTATATGCAATACTTGCTCTTTTTCTCAATAATAAAACATGTATAGATATTTTGTTAAGTTAAAAAATGAATGTTGTGATATTCCGACAGCTTATTTCGAACGCTTTCAATCTCTTGTATGATGTCCCATAGTAACATTTCTTCATTCCCGGTGCCAGGTTAAAAAGTGATTTTCTTTTTTTTTAATGTTTTTTCTAAGTTACTTGAATTGCGCTCAGTAATCAACCTCAGGATGCAAAATAACCGTACCTCTCGAATGGCTAGAATCCATCGGTGTCGTTGCTTTAAAGTCTTCGCTATGTTTTCTCAATAATCTACTAACAAATGTACCGATTGTTTGGAAGTTTTATCCACCACACTCTGAATTATCAGTATGCGATTGTGACGATAATGACGTCATATTTAGAAGTCAATCTTGTGTGCACGTGCATTTTAATTTTGAAAAGTTGTTGGGACAGATCTAATTGCTTCTGTTTTTTCTCAAAAGTGGAATCCTGAAGTTACCCTTATAAAAATCCGTATTGAAGTCTTATTTCGCTTTGACTTAAAAATCTGAAACGTAGAAAGCAGTTTTTATTTACCCACGGAAATCATGACACGATGTGCTATTATTTAAACCTTGCTTCGCACCGTCAAACATGCTCTCCTTTCTTTCATCATCACGCTTAAAATCAGCCTTCACTTTGAAATATTGGAGGAGGTGTGAGTTTTGGATTGTGTCCATACTATGAATTATGGTGGAGGTACAGTAAAACCCGCTTCTAAATATCCAAAAGAAGAGATCCTTCCTTCCCCCCCCCCCCCCCCCCCACAAAAAAGTCAAGTGCTGAAGTTAACAGCCAAAGCGCTTTGGCGATAACAAGAAAGATTCAGCTCCAGTTGTACCGAGAAGGGTTGTCCAAAAGAAGCATTAAACCGTACGCGACAATGCCGAAAGGCATTTTGGTAAACTGCCAGTTTGAGTCAACGACTATATGACAGCAATGCTGTAGGTCTTCACTGGACGGTCGTGGCATCTTCACTACAAGTTGAATTTATTTTATTGAATATCTCCCATACTACCTCTCGGCATTGTCGCGAACGCTCTTACGCTTCTTTTGGACAACCTTTCCCGAAACAGCTGTATAAAAATCCCACCAATTCTGAAATTCATTCAATCAGATCGCTACGATAAGCAATGCGAATTTTCATAACAACTTGAAAGCAAACGGTGGAAAAGCCCGGCGGTTGAAGGTAGGCCCTTTCACCTACATACGTTCACGAGTCCGGAATCGAACCGGGGCCACCTTGGTGGGAGGCGCTCCATCGCTGCTCCTATATTGGATTCAAAATAAGGACAACGACGACAGTGCGACTGAAAACGCTTTCTTTATTTCATTTCAAATAATTATATGTTATCTTTATTATCCATAACTGCGAGGATCATAGCTTCACTTGATTTCATATCCGCATTTCAATCTATGATTCATTTCATATATCATTTCATTGTTGATTCATTCATCACGGGAACATTAAAACCCACAAATGACCAGATCCCAATGTCAGTGGCTTCAATGCTCAGTTGGTTAGAGCGTCGCACCGGTAAAAGAGAGGTCACGGGTTCAAATACCGTTGAAGTCCTCAAAGTCTCACGTAATTCCTATATTTGCGTCCATAAGTGCGAGGATCCATAGCTTCACTTGATATCTTCATTATATTACCCTCTTTTTTCAAGCACTCCAATTTTTAGCGAAGCGTATACTCATAGCCTAAAAAAGTGTAGCGATTGTCTTCGTATGCTAAAATTCACTAACTTGGGTATATAAGTAACAGAAACAAATCATTTCGCGTAGTTTATCATCTTTTAGGGGATCGTCAAATCCTGGTGAATTTTCTTTTCGGCGTTTTTTAGTTCAAGACAAAGAATAAATTTTTGGAGAAAAAATTAAATGAACGAGTTCGCTTTTTTAGATTAAAATGTATCTGATACTTAGTGGACCTTTCAGTAAGCGCATACAAGATTACTTTTTTAGCGCATTTGCCAGAAGTTGATCGTTGTCAGCTAAAAGTTGGTAGACGAAAATTAAATAAATGACTTCAAATACAACAATAAAGGATACGGCTCTGATAATTTGAAATGCCTACTTTAAATTACCTCCGGAGGGCTAGCTGGATGCCATACTTTTAGCCTTTCTTTATCTTTTTTCTTTTATTTCTTTCGTTTGATATTGAAAATGACTCACACTTCCCGTTTCAATTCTCACCGAAACACCGAAACCTCAACAGATTTTCCTTTTTATGACGTAAAATACCATTCCCAGTGGATGCGTGCGCATCCTCCTTTCCATAGCCACCTCTTAAACTGAGAGCCTCAAGTAAGAGAACCGGAAAAGGTTAGAAACTAGTGCAACCCGTTAGTTTATCGACTTGGTTATTCCTTGTTTTATTATCGAGTCTGTCGATTTTGTGCCTGAGTCATCAACTATTAGATCGAATATTTCAAGCCTGTGTTTTAAATCCGTGTGTTAAGGCTTTATTTTTAACTCGACGAATATGCAAATGAAATACCACAAGACCGCCCACTTTCCTGACATTTCACACCGTTCTATCAGTTAGTTCCAAAGTTGCCGACTGGTTGTCTCCTTCAATTGTTTTTTCAGCGTATTATGTTTGTTTTGGAGTATTTATTTCACTGCTCATTGTCGTTAAAATCCAATTTAATATATCCAAAATGAAAATACGTACATCTTATTCGATGGTTTAACATATAAACGAAATGAGGAGTGACATATTTTGCGTGTTCTCTTGATCAAATATGGTAAAATGGCGTGATAGTGGAATAATAAATGGTGTTACTGCCGTGTAGTGGTCAGCGCAAATATGTCTAGAAATGGCTACCCTTGAAATGCAAGTAATTAGATAGAGCGAGTTTCAATCGAGTTTCGTAAAACCAAAACCAAAGTAATTACTTTGGCCAATCAAAAAGGACGGAGACAATCCAGTAAACCAATCCAAACTCGAAGTTATTACACGTAGCCGACACAAAACGCGGGAAAATGTGCACGCGCGAGCCACGAATGGTTTTGGTTTCACTTGTGATTGGTGGAAAAAATGGCGCGAGAACTTTGAACCAATCACTAAGTGAAGTAATGCAAAACCAAAGCAATTCACCAATTACTTTCGACACTGAATTGAAAACCGCCCTAAGCGTAACGAAAAGTTAGCGCGCCGAACTCTAGCAACCAGGGTCACCATGTTGTTTTCGTAGCCAACAAACTTATTTTTGTGAGAAAGAAAATTCATTTTATTCATGATTCACTTCGGTTTGGGCGACAGTCTTCATAATCCCATACTCTTCTTTAAATAGATCTATTCCAAAATTTCATTCGGCCTCATTTTCAAAGCGAGTCTCGGTGTGGAGACTGACACGTGATGTTCTTTTCAAAAGTAAAACTCATTACCATAAGAGGAAATTCCGCACTTTGGCGCGCTCTCAAACCGAAGCAAGAAACTTACACTGTCTCTATCCAACCAGGTGCATAAAACGGGTGCAAACAACATACTGCTGCGGGCCTCCTGAGGGAGCAGGGGTGGCGCAGTGGTGAGAGCACTCGCCTTCCACCAGTGTGGCCCTGGTTCGATTCCCAGAGTCGGTGGGTGGGTGGGTTGAGTCCGTTGGTTCTCAATTCCGGTTTTCCCCTCTTTCCCCTCGGGCCACATTGGTGGGAGGTGAGTGCTCTCACCACTGCACCATCCCTGCACCCCGAGAAATTCGCGTACGACTCTGCCTTTTTTGTATTGTCATTTATGGTAGACATTTTTTTATGCAAGGGCCAGCTGAACAAGGTAGAAGTGTCGGATCTTGGGAGATCTAACCTGGAAATAATATGATCACTAAAAACAAAATAATAATTCAAGGCTGGTTGAATGGCTGTGAGGACATATACATTTTTTGTTTTACCAGTATTTCGTCAGGCACGGCCCGACTTCCTCAGGGAGTTAAATGATTTATTAATTAATGATTACAATTATCCTTACGTTATGATGATGATGATTATTATTGTTATTATTATTATTTGATATTATTAATTATTGTTGTTGTTATTATCATCATCATCATTATTATTATTATTATCGGCTGATGTTCGTCATCACGACATTATTGCCACCATGGCTTCTCTAATTGAGTTCCCGGAATGTCATATCCGATTTAAGAAAATTGATGTCAGTTTTTCATGCGTATCATGAATTTCGTCATAACATTATCAAAGTCGCAATCGCGTAATCCTCGCATAAATTATAAATTTATGTGTCTGTCCGCTTATCGACAATATAAAAGTAACCAATGAACGCGCGAGAATTTTGCAGTCATTGTAAAATTCCAGTTTGGTACATTGCATAGCAATGGATCCATTACAAATTAATTGCATAGCAATGGAATCTGTTTCAGATTTTCCAAAAATAGAAAATAAAAAGACAAAAATGACCCCCATTCCTCTTTCCGTTATAAATAGTCTTATCTTCCATCTTTTCGTGCCCTCTTGCCTGGATGATAATTTGTGGGAAAACTGTTACATAAAGGTCCATGTCGCGATGCCGTGATAAATCGACAAACTTGCCAGTGATAATAGAAGAATAGTACAATGCAGACCACAACAAAAAGCCAAGTAAAATTCGTGATAAGAAGAAAGAGGATGTGATCCGTGTTGGGGTTGCCGCTCACCATCTTGCTTCCTGTCGCGTTGTTTCTGATAACTGCCATTGCATTGCTTCTGCGCAGCAACAGATGAGGTTCCTTCGTCCATTTGATTTCAAAGATCAGGGTACCTGCGAAATACAGATGCCATGATTACTTCTACATTTTGTTGTGATTTTGACATGGGTTCAGTCTCTCAATTCTGGCAGTCCGGCTTTTTATTTGTAGATATGTAAATATTCCTTTTGTAAGTCTTACCCAGAAATTCTTTTTACTATCGAATCTTATTCTTAAATGGGCCTATTGTAGGATATATTTATTCATTAATTTTATTAATTATATCTTGCGTGATGGTCGCCCTTTTGCATGACTGTCAGATGTAGAATTTATGGAGAAATATCAATGACAACCCACTCATACTTCATACGGAAAGTGTAGATCACTCAGCCGGTTTTGGTGAAGATTTCAGGTTAAGTCAACTGAACAGTTTTATGAGTGCAACTTTCAAAATCAAACGATTCCCATGTACCTCGAAAGGTCGATACTAAAGCAACTTATATTAATAATTTGTAGGGGTGTTATACAATAATAGTTGCACAGTGATGATAGCTCAGGTTAAGATTCAATAGATAACAGTCCAGTATAGATAAACAGCAATACTTACATCTGGTTTTTG
>OX421456.1:297500-320000 GCA_949126865.1 Montipora capitata | reverse complement strand
CTAGAATTCGTAAAAAATGGACAACGACTTTGAGTTTGCAAGAAAAGTTTCGATCGATCATCGATCATCTTCAGGTGTTCTTCAATCTCGACCCCAGAGCTCTTCTGTCCCGAGGCTCTGGTGACGAGAATGGGTGTTCTTTTGATACACTATTTGCTCGCGCACGGGCTCGCGCATTATTCGATTGTTTGCACTTAGTATTGTCGTAACGTTTAACGGTAATTTTAACATAAATTCAAATTCGCACTGTAACGAACACTTGCAACTGAAGATGATCGATCGAAACATGTCTTGCAAACTCAAAACGAATGGTCCATTGTTACATGCTCTCGTTGTCGTCAAAACCTAACATGTGGTGATGTCACGTTTGCTGTTTTGTGGAATACGGCAAATAATGCACGGAAATTCGGGCTGCACGATTATTTTTCTTTTTAAACAATAACATTCTTGCTTTGTGGCGTTGTCGTTGCGGTAGCCGTTGTCTTTGCTTAAACCCCCTAATGTTCAGTCCCCTGTGGGACGTAAAAGAACCCACACGCCATTCAAAGAGTATGGCACGGAGGTCCCGGTGTTGTGGTAATTCATGATTGGGAGGGAAATGCTCGGAGATATTAGCTACACCAGTTCGACAGTAAAGAATGATATATGATATGATGATATTCCTGGTTTAATTAAACCGATTATGATCAACCAAATACCAGGCAGACTTGGAGTCAACCACCTCGCAATCACAATGTCGACAAGCTTTGAAAGCTACCACACTTAAATAAGTAAAGAATAAATACACTTTTATTGTTTTCTTTACAACTAGCTGAATCGTGTATTCGATAAATCAGAGAACCACACTGCAGTAACCAGGTGATGTTTAGTTACTGACTGTCTCTCTCAGAATTCTTTGAATTCTCTTTGTGTGTCCTTGCTTCCTTATCATTTAACTTGATAACCAGGTGTCCGTGTGCTCCAATGTGGACGAAACAGACATTGAATTTTCAGTTACCATAATAACACTTGTTGTTTCCGTGGGAGACAGTACCGTAGGTTCATCTGATTGTGACTGTAATATCTGGTCTGGCAAAGTAACTTGAGGTACCACGGCATTAACAGACAAGTCATTTGAATTATTGTTTCCTGACAAAGCATGCTGGGAAATTGTCAGTCCAGAGGGAGGTGACAGAGTTGATGATAGACTCGTTTCCATGCTTGAGATCACAGTCACGTGAACAAGGGGGTCAACATCCCTGTTTTGTGAGCTAATTTGATGCATATGTACAACAGGAGAGTGTGGGAGCTGGTCACCATCTAAGGTTTGAGCAATTGCTGCAGGACCTGAAAGCAAATCATACAAAAGGAAGACTGAGCTTTTCTTAGTTCTAAATTTGGGCCTAATCCCGACCATCCTTTAGGACTCCATATTATTTAAGGATTTAAAGTGGATTTTACTGTGAAAAATGTGAAAATATAATGAAAGCTAGTGTGTAGTATATAACTTCATTGAGCTGGTGACATGGCTGCATTAGTTCAGTTCCATAAAGCTCACCTGATTGTGTTATAACTGGCACACCCTTTTCACTAGATCCTTCCATCTGAATATCAGCTGTGAGATCTGCATGGCTACCCAATGTGTCACTGTTCACAACAGTATCACCTAGAGTATTAGGCAGATCATCCTGCACAACTTCACTGTCCTGTAATTCATCCTCAGGTACAGATTTGCTAATGTCTGAGTGGGTGAGCTCTGCATTTGCTAATTCAGATGCAGTGATGGGCCCAGAGATATCAGTCTGCACTATTGCCTGTGTAAACTCAGGTGAAACTGCTGGGAGGGTTTGAACTGCATGATGTGCTTGAAGAACAGCTGTAGTCATGACAACCTCCTGTGAAAACAGTTCAAACATGAGCACAAAGACTGAACCTTTGGGTATCTACAAGAGGAGACCTTGAGGGGTTTTCTGAAACCTCATGAAAGGATCAATATTTTTACCTGGTCATGTTGACTTGTGTTGAGATCCTCAGATGCTCCTGTTAACTCCTCAGTGTGTGCCTGTCTTACCAGGTTCCCTGTTGGTTGTTGTATTATGTACGTCTGTCCTGCAGGTGCTTGAATGATATATGATGGTGCCCCTTGCACAGATGACTGACTGTTAAAAATATCTTGTGCAGTTAGGGCACTGACTTGCACCATTTCAAATCTGTTGTGACTGCTACTGAGAGGATATGTATGATCATCTCTTGTTACTCTACCATCACTAGTCACTGCAAAAGAGAACATGTACACAGCATAATGAATTGCACACTCCTAATGCCAACCCTTAACAACTAAATGTTCACAAAAATAATTCAGTCATGCCCATACACCAGAATCAGTTCTATTACTTTGATCAGTAATTTTGATAACCAGAAAGCAAGGTTTTGTTCTAAACTTCTGTGATACACAATACTTTTAATATTATTACTGGCAGCTAGTTGTAACTCTTGAATAAAACTGTTGTATGTACAGTGTATGGTTTTATCACAGTGCACATGTTCTGGTTTGCAGTTAGTATCAAAAGTGAACAACTTGATTTATTCTCGACAGTCAGGTTTTTGTAAGCACTATGGTACTGAGGCTGCTCTGATTAAAATAGTTGATGAGCTCTTACTAAATTTAGACAATAACAGAGTGAGTAGAGTACTACTCGTTGACTACTCTAAAGTCGTAGACATGGTTGACCACAATTTATTATTGCTGAAATTGGAGGCCTATGGTGTTAACCAACACAGCATATGGTTGGTGTCAGTCATATCTCTCGGGTAGACATCAGTTGGTCTGCATTGATGGTAAGAATTCGTCCTTGGCCTGTATTAACCATGGAGTACCACAAGGATCTATTTTGGGTCCTCTTTTCTTTATCTTATTTACTAATGATTTGCCACTTTATATTACAGAGTAGGTAGATCTGTATGCTGATCATATGACCATCACCTGCTCTGCTGACTATAAGTCTATGCATAAACTTGAATGTGACCTTATCTGGTCATGTTGTGATAAAGGATGTTTGAACAGAGTATTGAAGCTGCAAAAAAGGGCAGCTAGGGTTTTTTTGTCTGTCAATAATATTGAGATTCGCCATCTGTACAATTATTTAATGAGTTAAAATGGATTCCTAAATATATGAAGAAAATAAGATAAGCAGTTGTTCTCTAGTTTTCAAACTTATTCAGGGTACCTTACCCAATTATTTAATCAAACATTTTACTGTTAATAATAAAGTCCATTATAGAAATACTAGGTATGCTAAATTTAATTTAGTTTGCCCTAAGTATACCTATGAGACAGAAGGAGGAAAGTCCTTCTTGGTTAGAGCTTGTAAACTTTGGAATAAGTTATCTTTAGAATTAAGACGCAAGGATACTCTTGCTGTATTTAAGAAGAGTTTATTTAATGTAATTTTTTAAGGACAGCTTAAGTTTAAATCACTTTAGTATTTAGCTTGGCGTTAATTTAATTTAATATATTTATTAGAATTTATAGATTTGATAGCATAGTTTTTAGATATTTGAATTATGTATTTTTTCTAATTTTTGAGGGCAAAAGTGTTTAGTGTTACCCTCCATAAATAAAGTGTGTATGTATGTAAAACTATGTTGTTATGTACCTGTAGCATGGTGGAGCCCACATTTTGTAAACTTGCCCTCTAAACAAGCACAATGAAAGACAGAGTATAATATTATTACAGGTACCTGTAATGGTATGAGAGATTCCAGAATTTGTTATGGTTTCAGTTGGATTAACCCGAGCTCCTCTTCCTCCGGGTACAATATGCAGCCTTGGAAGGTGACTCCCTTTAAACCGAGCTTCTTGCCTCTCAATTTTATTCCGGAGTGTTCCAATGTATGTGTTGTATAAATATGAAGACATACCTGTAGATTCAAGTATTTACAGCTTGAGGTCAAATTTAAAGATCATAAAAATGGTGTCATAATGTAAACCCTGGTATGTCTGCATCCCCATTTAACAATACATCTTGTTACCTTCAAATGTTGTTGCTTCACTTTCAGGAACATGTTTTTTCAATGCCCACCACTTGCTTCTAAGCCACTGGGGTGAGCGAACACTGAAAGGAAAAAAAAGTCATATTCCCTTAAAATACTGAAATTATACTATTTTGTATGTGAACATAATATCATTGATTAGTAATACAATCTACAGTGGAACCTCTCCTTTGGGACACCTCTACTAAGGGGACACAGAATTTGGTCCTTGGAGAAAGGTTCAAACTAATCTTTGACTGCAACCCAACCTCTATTCGGGGGAAAACTGCCCTGGATCCGAAGGTGTCCCTTGAATGGAGTTTCCACTGTAGTGGCCTAGGAAATTAGTAAACTATAAGCCTAAAACAGGCACATGAGCAGAGCAGAGCAGAGCAAATCAAAGAGGAGTGGACTGAAAAGAGGAGGGAAGAGAAAAGTAGAGTGGAGCAACTAACTGACATGATGCAAGATGGGGCCCACATGAAAATTTAATGTATGAAAGTTCCCTTCCTTCCACAGTTCAAACATAAAAAAAGTGTATACATTCTAAAACCATCACGAGCCAACAGTTTGATGTCCTAATCTAGAAAAATAAAAAAGGGTAATCATTTGCAAAAGTCATCCCAAATGCAGCATTTCATGGTGTTTGACTGGCTTGGGTTTGAAACCACAACTCTTGAATGGTAGCCTGTTGGTCTACCAGCGGAGAAAAAAAAAACAGTTGATCACCATAATCTGATGGGGAGATTTTAGTTCCTGATACTAAATACCAATTATCCTACCTGGCCCAATTATTTGCCATAACTTGCCAATCAATATCGTTTTCATCTTGGAGATTCATTTCCTGGATTCTGATGATTACAACAAACACTGTTTCTTAAAATTTAGCAAATGTCAGTAGTACAGTGGCTGTCATACCCTCTTTCTGCCCACCTACATAAGCCTCCTTTTATCTGAACAATGTCAGTCAATTACTATTGTTAGGAACTCTTGTAAGTTTTTTTTTACTATAAGTTCTTTTCACAAGAACAGTCGATGATTAGAAACATAAGACAAATGGAGACTCCGGAACTACTTCAACCTGCTGTCAGTAGTCATGTTTTATCTTTTTTACTAAACTGTGATAATGATGATGATGATGATTTCTATTTGTTTTGGAGTGATACACAACCCTTGTTAAGTGTAGATGCAGATGCAGGTAAAACATTTAAATTTCCCTTGTGTGTGGTGTATTTTTCAATAGATGCCCAAGATGGATATTTCATTTGCATCACCTTGTAATAAGTTGAATTTCATCTTGCTTTGTCCATTCTTGTCCTCCCTTCTCTTTCCAGTTTAAGTAATTTAGCCTGAATGGTACAAGCAACAGTTAGTCTCTTGCTACTAAATACTTGTGATCTATCACTAATTCTCAAGAATCTTGAGCTCTTGGGCATGGGTTACAATAATCGCTCAAGACCAAAACACTAGACAATAACCTTGTCGGTGATTGTGAAGATCAGCTCCCCTTCACCGGCCGACCGTTGGGCAACTGTCATCCATCAGATGGCCTTCAAGCAGGTATCTTTTTAGCAAAACTTAAATAAAGCTGTCGGCCGACTGTTGGTGGAGGGGGCTGAAGAATCCATCAAGAGCCACAACATTAAGGTTTCTTTAAAACGTCGTCAGACATTTGCACATTTCTGTCAGAGCTAAGGATCTTGCACCAAAAGTACAACAAACTGCTGTATTTTACACCATTTCATGCAATAATTAAGTTATAACTGTGATTTCTGAAAATGAAGAGTGATCAGACAACCAATGTCTGTTAAAAAGAGAATCAAAATAGCAGTTTCTCTTTGCAAAAGGGAAAACTCTGCTTTGTTGAAACATTATGCTGGCCAACCAACCATACTAATTCATGCTTATGATAAGAAGCGCTACTATATTGGAGGTTCTTTTTTCTATAATTTTGTGACATGCACACCTTGCTTAAGGCTGCATGGGTTAATTACAATATTCAAACAACCACTGCATTCTTATTGAATGTACACTTCAATTTAAACGTTTTTTATTAGGTAACAGAAAGAAAGTATGGACACACACTTACGTTCACAAGCTCACAGGAGTTTTCTAATTTCTGCCTGTTCCTATTTATTCTATGCAATCAGGGCATGATCATCACTAACTGAGATTAACTACTCAAAGCTTGAATGTTTCTTAGCATAAAAAGAGCTATTTTAGGATCTATTAAAATCCAAGAAAATGAAAGGTTTTCCAAGCTGTTCACACATGACAAGATGAAATTCCTATAATGCCTCTGAACTTAGTCTGCAAGCGTGAAAATAGCATTGGTACCATTTTGACCGGCATTGTTTCTCTGATCTTGTGCCAACCCTCTCCGCCACAGATGCCCATGATATTCCTGCTGTAATATAATCACTTGAATTTGCGCTGCTGAGCTCATGGACTGCACTTGAAAGTCTCTGTTCCTCTTCAGCTGTCCACTTCCCTGCAAAGGAATAATAATAATAATGTTCCTTTTTCAAGAAGGAGACAAACATTTTCTTTTGACCACTTTCTTCATGGTGTAAAATGTGCCAACAAAAGAAGGCATCGTCATAATTCCATCCCAAGTTGGTAGCTGCTGTACAGTGTAGCTAGGGCTATTTGGTTCCACCCTTGTTGACTTAAACCTTAGCAGCAACCTTGCTTTGACAACTTGGCAAAGAAATCTGTAACAGCATGCATATGAGACATACCTGAATGACAGTGGTCCCTCATTAGTCTGAATCTGTCCTTCACAGATGAGGCACTGCGTCCCATAGCAGCACCAATTGTGGCCCAGTCATTGCCGTGTTTTTCTTTCAAAGATTTCAACTGCTGTACTTCTTCCAAAGAATATTTTCCCACATAATTTCTTCTGTCATACATTCTGAGCACACGTCGGTAGATGGCAAATAATGGACGCCTAATCCCTTTGGCTACAATAAAAACAACAATAAATATACTCTAATCACCTAAGAGTCTTTTAAATTCAAATTCTGTTATGACACTTGGATTTCTATGCAATGGAAGTTGTGTTTATATATAATTATGCATGTGTACTGTATTACATGTATGTTGTAGTCACACTTCACAAAACTACATTTTACAAATGTACACCAATCAGTACGGTCAAGGAATTAACTAGTAAGTTGCTTGACTCCTAAAGAGCCCTACATGCCAGAATTCAACCTGGTTTCCATAGAAAGAAGCAAATGAACATGTAATCCACAGCACCCCTATAAACTGAGATGTCAGTCAATCTGAAGGTTTAACTTAATCAGTTGGTAAAAGGTACTAATTTTAGACAATTAGGTTAACGTAGATAATACAGAACAAAGTTTCTTGTCACAGATGAAGCAAATTGGCAATGGAGTTGTCCTTGTTCTCAGACCTCCAAAAGTCAACATCGCATTTACCGATTGTTCTGTAAAAGTCTTTTCGATCATCCTTGGTCATTTCAAATATTATGATATTAGGATCTGGGATGTTGTTGACCTGAAAAGATATTAAATAAAACAGAGGATGAGAATTTAGTGCAAAAGTATAATAAAGGAAAAGAATAGGATAAACCAGCAGCAATTATCCTGTCTTGAGTAGTTCAGTGTTCCTTGTGACCATAATCTTTGCTCTGAACAACAATTTAGCCCAGATATGACCCTAAGCACTACAAAGTGTAATAGAGTCCTCCACTGTCTTCTTGTGCAAAACACAGATTAAGAACAATGGTTCTTTAAAACGTGCCTGCATATGTGTATTTTTCTCTATCTCTCTATCTATCTCTCTCTATTTGGTGTTTTTTGGGAGGTCCAGAAACTACAGTCTTTTTCCCAATTTCAAATTTTGATGTGGTACTATTGCACAAGGATCAAGAACTGTTACATAACAAGAAGACTTGAAAAATTATCAAGCAAGCTATCAAGTGTTTTGGTTAAAAATGATCAACGATAATATGATATTACCAGTACCTTGCAGTATTCAAGTATATTCTCCCTCAGTCTGTCATTTTCTTCTTTAGACCACATGCCTTGTCTCCACTTGACCCCTTGCAAAACATGATGCACTTAATTATGATTATCTACGTATATATTATTGTTAAGGACTATTCCAACAGCAAAACCAGAAGTTACTGTAACAAGAAAATCCAGTAAACTCGATAATATTATTACTGTAGACAGCTGGTGCAAATTCATTGATTCACCAATCATACTACTCATGCTCAACATCAACAGAATAAGCTAGGTCTTTAATTAATCAGGAGGAAGATTAAAAGGTCTTTAATCAAGAGGACTCTGGTGGCTTACCCATCTATAAATAATCTGGTAGTGTATATAGTGTAACCTTTTTTGATTCCTAATTATGGGAACAATATGCTATTGTGCTTTTCTTCAGCCTAGCAAGTCTACATTACAATATTGCTCACCTACATAACTTTATCAAAACAGTAGGTTCAATTTCCTCTTTTAACAAGACCAACTTTTACGACAAGAGAGGACAGGTCATTGTTTGCGTTAAAGAAACAGTGTTGACAGCGTACCAAAAAACTACCAGATTTTCAATTTCGATTAATTTTTTAACTCTCACATTACCTTTGCCGTGAAGACTATCTTTATCCTCTTTAGTAGTAAACCAAGCTTGATTGACAGAGTTATTATTGTCGCTGGGCACTGCAGGTTGAGATGCGGGAATGATTGGCGATTCTTGAGTCAGCTGTCCTGCCGCAAGGGCAGCTACAGCGGCTGATAAACTTAATGTTGCAGTTGTAGTCTCTTGAGAGAGTGCAGTGATTTGACTGCTATTACTGAATGTTTGGGAATTCACATCCTGGCAAAAATTGTAAACATGTACAATCATTGTAAATCCTAAAGCATTGTGTTTTAAGTAATTTGTTACATCTGATCAGTTAGTCATAAAAGATACACAAAAGAAAGTAAGCCAACTAGAATCCGAAGCAAATACAAGTAACCCACCCAAAGGCATACATCACTGGAGAATAAAAACACTATTGATAAGATACAAGATAAAAAAGTCATGCAGGAAGATCATCTTGGCACTAGATATTTAAATAGCTAATGGAGTAACAGTAGGGTAACTGAATTCAGAAACTTTGGACCACTTGTTTTTGTATTTGATGGCAGTCTTATGATAAACTAGGTAGAATATAAATAAGTGCTATTCTCATTCCATCATGCACTTAAATGACAGGGTATTCTTCTTTTCAAACTTTTGGATCATAACTTGAAAAGAAGGCAAACCCTAAACCCTAACCCTCCCTGCACCCAAACTAATAGAGAACTTAAGCATGCAATGTTTTTGAGCCACGGAGAGAACCAAAAGAGAACATTTTGCATGCTAGGACAGTGGTCTCTCCTCGAATTATAAAATATTCGTCTCTAGTAGTGACAAGATACTTCACAATATGAATATGGCTGTGTCAAGACAAGTGAATTTCTAGGAAAACCACTCACTTCCAGTTACCATATGTGGCTAAAAAATGTTCTGCGCTTAAGCTCCCTAATGTTGTTCTGGAAGAACCTCAAATAACCCAGGTGTCTTGCAACATTGTTTTCAGAGCCATCAGAAATAGAGGTTTAAAAGGTCTCAACAATTAAATTTTTTGTCCAGGACAGCAGAGAATAAAATAATCCAATGTTTCTTTTCCTTTAAGAAGACTGCTAACCTGGGAAACAGCAAGAGACACTGCAGAGGACATGTTTACCAATGTTGCAAGGTCAGCAAAGCCATCTGATGACTCTGGATCCAGGTGAATATGCTTGCTAACTTGATCATCTGTTTTTTCATCATGTTTTCTTTTGACTCCAGCTGCAAAACAATCATCAAATAATAAATAATAATAATAATAATAATAATAATAATAATAATAATAATAATAATAATAATAATAGTGCTGTGAAATATTAAATAACAACAGGATACATTATTAGCCTACAGTTTCTCCAAAGAAGGTAAAGCTGACTTTTATTTTGAAGTCTACTATTTAATAATAATTAATAATAGGGACCTTGAAACTGACATTTATTGCAAAAGTCTAAAAGTCCTTTGACTCTGATCTTGCTGTCCAGTTTAAGGCTACTGTCAACCTTCAGGGGTGTCTTTTGGAATATCAGTCTTGTTTGCATTGATTTTAAAGAAACCCAAGGAAACTATACCACTGGAAAGCTAATGAAATATAGTATTTGAAAATACCTTTACCTTTCACATTTTTTATCTCAGAAAGTGAGCACAAGCACTCAAACATAAAACTGACCCAGTCTGCTCTGCTGAGTTAATAACTGTTGCGTTAACACTGACATCCAAACAAACTGTGCTATACCACTCATGAGATAATAAGCTAACAAAGGATGTGAGGCATTTTCAAAATTCTGAATAGCTTTCCCGTGGCTTCCAAGTGCGTGGCATGCATACCAAAAAATTATATTAGCTAACTTTACGATGGATTTTCAAGAACCAATTACAGTATGGAAAAAGCCTCACATAGTTTGCTCGCATATTATCTCCTGAGAGATATAGTGCAGTTTGTTTAGATGTCCGTTTTATGCAAAGGTTATTAATTTAGTGGAGCAGACAAGGTAAGTTTCATGTTTGAGTGCTTGCGCTCTCTTTCTGAAATAAAACGTGAAAGTTAAAGGCATTTGCCAATCTTACACTTTATTAGCTTTCCAGGGGTATATAGCTTCCTTGGGTTTCTTTACAAACAACGCGAGAGTCAAAGCTGGATCTCAACATTGTTCCTACCTACAAAGTGATAATAACCAATATTAATGTTAATTTTAATTATTTATGTGATAAGCCGTAATATAAATTTCAGACATAAAACATTGCAATTTCACTGTGTGCCTAAAACACGATTCACAAAGTCAACTTCCCTGTAGAGATTAAGAAACAGAGGAGAGAACTAAAACCTTTCTATTTATTTAGTTTTTAATTTATACAGATTTTTATTCTTATGACAGATTTGTAACGCGGGTAAAATCCCGCGAGAATCTCGAAGGCACGCGAACATATCCATTGACTTTTGTTGTCAACAATTATTTCCCCAAAAGGAAGATGATCCGCTAAAAACGTTATTCTTATGGTTCTTTCGTTGATGAATGTTAAAAGCTCTCTTACCTAGCTCGGAAAGAGAAGATACTTGAGTTTCCGCCGAAAATGGAAAGTCAAGATCCCCGCCATTTTCTTCGAGTGCCTTTGCGTCTACAGTGCATGTAGCTTCGGGTTGCAAAGAAACATTAAATTCATCCTGGTTGGTCGTTCTATCTTCTTCCATCTATTTTAAGTTTTACTTCCGGTCGGAAAAAATGTACACAAAATTTCGAATTTCGAGCTTCAGTGAAATCCACGTCCGGGAACTTGGCACACGCTGAAATGAAAATCCCGAATGTTCAAAGCCCCGTACGTTTGTCCGAGCTTCTATAAATCTCACGGAGCACCCTCCATGAGCCCATCTGTATTCCTTATAAATGTCCTAAATAGAAACAAAAGTTAACAATCTTCTCAACGGAATGTTAAACCACCATCACATTGCGGTACAATCGAGTAAAGTCACCAATAAAGTTGATAAAACGTTGATAAAAGAGAAGGAGATACGTAACTTTGTGCAATTGCCATTCAGGGGTGGTACCCCCCGAAAATTTAACGCCTTCAAGCTCCGTTATCAGCGGTTTACCATAACATCCGCTACCTACCGTTTCGCCCACAACACGATCGGTCTGCAGGAAAATTTCATTATTACTTGTAAAGTCGAATAAGTGGTATCAGTTTATCCTTTAACAGAGGAGGTTCAAGATGTTTAAGCGCTGGCGCGATAGAAAGAAGGAAACCGAACAGGTGGTATTAAGCGGTTTTCGATCGTATATTTGCCCGCGAAATACATGTCACGACATCGTAAACCACTGAAAGTTAATTGTTCACTAATGTTGCAAATTTATTTTTACCTGCTCAGCAACCTGAGAGTCCAACAAGGGAAAATCAACAACAATTGCTCACCGAAACCTCCGTGAGTGTACAGTATAATTAGCACTTTCTAATTAACATGTCAAACAAGTTTCACACTTCACTGTTGTAAAACACATGTGTTACGTGAATGATAATCTTACAACTTTACACTCACGCAATCTAATGTCACGCTCTGGTTTTTATTAGCACCATATCATCCCAATTGTTTTTTTTCCTTTTTTTTGTTATGCACTTTGCGATTTGCTGAAACAATGACAGTAATTTATTTCTTTTGATCAGCATCAGTGGCTTTCGGTTAAAAAAAAAAGTACTTTTGCTAATTTGTAAGGCCTTTCAGAGTAATAAAGAATGTTTTTTTTTTATTTCTCTTGATCCAGAGATTGTAGACTTTTTTGAAAACGAAGTATATCAAGGATAGTTTTAGGAAGAAGATAAATGACAAAATCATTATTATTTTGGACAAAATTAATCATGAAATTCAGACTTGATACTTGTTAAGTTGATCAGCTGTTAAAGACACCTAACCCTAAGTGACATCCATGGTGATCATCCTCTACAACTCTCGCATAGTTACTTCCTCTCTGAAATAAACAAAATCACATGTATTTGTGCACTTAGATAAGAAGAGGCAGATAGTATGAGCTGAAACCCAGGAAGTACTCATACTAGACTATTCTCAAGTACACTGGAAGTGAACAAGTTTTTCTCTAGAAAAAATAAAAGTTAATCCCTACAGCTATTTGGTAACCATGGCAACAGCTCAGTGGCTGTCTTTATGATTTACCCAATATACATAAAGGATGTTTTTCACTAACAACACAAACATAAGCACAAGCAACATACACACATAAATTAGCTTGTTATAAATTTATGCCCATTGTCTTAATAAAAAGTAAAAACCAGTGGTGGATCCGGGGGAGGGGTCCAAAGAGCCCGGGACCCCTCTTACTTTTGGATGTTAAAAGTAAAGCCCTTTTAATGTCTTGCACTTTTTGCAGACAACAACACCAAAAACCATGCGAGCTAGCGAGCCCCCTCGTTAGCCTTTGTCTGGATCTGCCACTGATAAAGATGCTTCTTAGTCTTCATGCATTGGTTTTGTCATCAGTGAATAACCAGCCTGAACTGTGGCAATTTTATCACTCCGATACTTTTGAAGAAGTTTTTGATTAAGTGGTTTGATTAACCATTTATAGTGTCATGAAATTTGGAACAAAAACTTGAATATTTCTGTTTACAAGGGAAGAGTTTGGGTTATGGTTATGGTGCTGCAAAATGCTTAGAATTTCTTTGTGCTGGTCCACAGCCAGGTGCCATTTTTCTCTTCAATTTTTGTCTTATTATATTTGTGTAGAGAACAGCATAATTAAAAGATATTGATAAGGTAAGAAATAAGGGTATTTTCTGTGATTTTAGGGATTTATATGCCCAGTGTGCATGATTTCCTTTAGCTCACCAGAAGATCTTCAAGGTCACTTTGAAACAGTACATGTCAAGCAACCTCCTTCAAGTGGAGTAAGTTTAACTTTTTACCTCCTGGGGCCCGGTTGTTCGAAAGCCGATTAGCTTAATCCAGGATTAGCGTAAACTTTTGTTTCAAGTTTAAAACTTTTTGGCAAAGTTTCTTTTGCTTATTTTTGTTTTTCAAGATTGACTTCTTCCAATGTAAAGTTTTGCCGAATATCAGTATTGAACAGCATTTGGGAGTAGAGAAATAAACTTCTCGGTTAAATTTTAATCTTGGATTAGCCTTAATTGGCTTTTGAACAACCGGGCCCTGGTCTAAATGATTAACTTGGTCCAAATGGTTTTTAATCTAAGCAAGCAGATATGAAGAATGTCACCATGAAATGGTATTGTCCTATTGTCAATACTGTATGCAGGAGCAACTCGTCCAGACCTTGATGGTATAGGGGCCATGAAGGCCTGTTCCAAGCTGTGCTTATTGCTAACACCTTACCTGTGAGAGCGTCTACTTTTGTTGGCAAGGCCTGGGCCTCTGGGACCCCTCGTCTCGATCTGGTACTGGTATTTTGGAGGTACTGATGATTTCTTGTACATCTCTTAAGGCATTTATCTGTCCCTTGTGCATGAAAACTTTCAACAGTCCAGGAGAGTTACAAAGCCATTTTGATCAGCAGCACGAATCTCAAATTGAAGATGATGCTACATCTGTGGTAAGCCATTGTCGAGGCTGTAAAATACATTCAATGCTTTTGCAGGTCCCTTGTATGTAAGGTAATGTCAGGGTGATGACAGATTTCTTGTTTTGTTTGGACATGTTGGTTACATTGTTGCTGTCACTGTTTCATCTGATGAATTCCATATTTCTGTTGTTTTTCCTGAACATCATGTTGTCTTTAAGTTGGTACTTGGTCTCAAGAAGCTGTCAAGTGAACCACAAACTGGTTATGCTTTCAGTCAGTGTAAAAAAAAAAAATCCTTCTCAAGACTATTCTCACCCACGGGATCGTACTTCAGCAAGTTTTGAAGCCCTGCATGTTACCCAGAACCAAGATAATTAAATCCCCTGTCATTTAAAACTGCACAGATCTACACTTATCTACAACCAACCAATATCAAAGGCAACCATCACAAGGACCTCAGTTGTTCATAGTCACACACATACAAACCTAGGTAGTTAAATGATTTTGATGATGATGATGATCGAAATGTCTGTTGGTACGTTCTGTATGGTTTTCCTATGCAACACTATGTGATCCTTTCAAAATCGTTACTCAATATATATATTTTGTCATGCAATAAGATATAATGGCTTGTAGTCATTTCATACCATTAGCGAACTTGCCATAAGCTTTCTATACAGTTACAATGTGCTGCATCTCAAGCAATAATTTTTATTTTTACTTCCACCTGTAGCCATCTTAGATGTTGTAATTTGTTGTTCTACAGATGCCAACAGTTGCTCCTTTATCCCAGAGTTTACCTGCAGACACAACAAAGATATGGAGTGAAAAACATGGATCCCTTTTGTCTTTTGATGAAGAGCTTCCAGCACCAAGGAAAGAGTCTGAAGTTTCACTGTTATCTAACCAGCTTAAAGAACTGGAAGATAAAACACAGGAGATTTTATACTTACAGCAAGAACTTAATGAGTTGAATGCATCTTTGAAGGTTTGAATTTTTGTCTGTTATGCTGTGGTTCAAAATTTTTTCTTGGTTTAAAAATTTTAAAACCAGCTCAATTTTAATTTCTCTTTGTGTAATATTATATTATCATAATCTGAAACCGAGGAAAATGAAAATTGAACTTGTTTGAAAAATTTTGAACCAGGAAAAAAATTGAATCGCAACATTTATGTCTTTGTCATAAGTCCAAGGGATGGTCAATCCAAGATTGTACCAATCAATGCTCCATGCAGCTGGAACCACACCTATTTAAATTGATGGAGTGCTTGCATTGGCAGCTCTTGATCCAAGCTACATTGTGACCTAATTTCAGGTGTGCATCAAAAGCAAATTACCAAAAGTTAATAGTAAGTGGGTGTTTTAATGTTGTTTATAGGACATTGCCAAGCATTGTTTGATGGGGTCAACTGTTTATTATTCTTGTCCGTGATAACTAACAAGCTAACTATTTGCAGTAATCAAGACAAAGGCAGCACCTTCTCTTAAGTAATAGGACCTCAAGTGTTGGATTCAGTTTTGCTGGGGCCCATGAACTTAGTCTACTAAAATCTTGGATTTTGTTGATCTTCATTGAGATCTTTTAAGACCTTTAAAGATCAGTAAGATCTTTTTACTAGAACAATATTTAACTAATGTTTTTTAGGAGGAGAAATGGTACTCTGCTGCTTTGAAGGAAGAAGTTGACAAGATAACCAAGGAAAAGGTTGATTTGGAGGAAAAGAACTTCCTACTGGAAAAGGTTTGTGATAAGTGCAATTTAAGAGATGATTTTAGCCTGCAGAGCAGGCGTTTTTTCGCAGGCGGACACTTATTCAAGGTCTAAATTAACGTAATGGGCCGCCATTTTGAAAGCACACAGCCGGTAGAGGATTGAGACGAGGGGTGGGGGAAGGGGTGGAGAGGCAAGAAAAAAATGTCTGCCAGTAAGGCCTGTTGAATTGACAAACACCCCTTAATTAGTTGCGCTTGATCGCATTTCCGAAATAAAAACCGAGATAGTTTTTTACCGGAAATTATAAATTTACTTTCGACAGAGATTTGTGAGTGCAAAGATATGTCGGAAATACGTCCAAGTGATGGTGATTCATGGAAAGCAACGGTGTTCAAGGTTGTCTCTGTTTCAAAAACCTGCCAACTAAACCCGTAAATTTGGTTGTCCAGATGAATGTTTGGTTGCCCATTGGGAAACCCCCTATGATTAAATGCACACTGTGCTGAGATGCTATCACATGGCATTGGAGTTTGAGTATCCCATAGTTGTAAGTGTGTGCCTTTGGTTTTTGTGGAAGTCTGGGTTTAAGGTTTAGCATTTTCATACATTTTCCTATCTGACAGTGTTTTGCAAAAGCTACAGATATTCAAAACACAGGGAAATGCTCAGCTGCAACAAATCAATTATTGTTTAAGTCACACTACTGTTGGACATTGACAATAGAAAACTGACAAGTGAGTTGGGTGCTGCTTATGTAATTCATTTTCTATCTTTGGCTAGGTTGTGCATTGTTTTTTGTTCGGGAAACCAAACTTTTTATATTAGCAAGAACTAGTCGCCTGGTAAATGTTCTGGTCATTTGGGACCACTGGACGACCGCTAATTTCGAGAACCGCCTTTACAATCTGCTTGCAAGCTAATTGTAGTCTTGTTTAGTTATGCTGGGAACATTCTTAACAGGTGTCATGCTTATTTCATCCTTCTCTCCATTACTGTTTCCATCAGTGGATGCATTGCAGTTCTATGGTCAGCAGCGTAGGAACGGATTTAAGATTGGGGGGACTGAAGTCAACATGTAGGACATCAGCAATAAAATTATTACAAGCATAGTCAACACATAAAAATGTAGAACCAAAGAACAAATGACAGACATGAAATTTAACAAGGCTTGCAAAATTTTTTGGGGACTGGCTAAGCGCCTCTGTCTTATGGTGGATTCCATTATTCCTGATACAGGTGTCTGTATTTCTTTCCTTATTTGTTTCAGTTTCAGTCGGTCACAAAATAGAGTTAGGTTCCAAGAATTTACTGATAGTTTTCTCTCAACACAACTCAGGGAACTCCATGCCCTACTCTTTGCAAACAGTGTGTAGGTTCTTTAACATACTACAGTGTTTATGAGATGAGACCTAAGGTTTATAGTTCTGATCAAAGAAGACATGGAAGTTATTGATGGATGTAATAATAATTATAGATTGATGGACCATTGATGGATGTAATCACAAAGGCAGCACTTTCTCCTCAGATTCTTAAAAGTCCTGGGTGTTGATCTGGCTGTTCTTCAATTACCCACAACCTACTGCACATTAGTCTGAGCCAACCTGCTGGTCTTGTTGGTACACAGAACTGCTGATAGCACTGTCTGCTATTTGACTTTATGAGCCTGAGAGAACATTGCCATACTGCTACTGCCTTTCCTGTTCTGTAATTTGTTTTTGGCTTTCATAATTATATAAAATACAGTGGTTTCAAAATGGTCTCTTCTTTAGGAGAAGCAAGATTTAGAGAAGGAATCTGACCAAAAAGTCATGGCAGAGAAAGAGAACAGTGTTAAATGTAAGTAAGTCAAACAACAGCAAAAAAGGATTTGTGTTAAAGTGGGTTGATACTATTCATAAAAGGCCAACTTCATAGGACAGAAAAATTTGATTTACTGCTCTTTTGAATGTTCTCCGAGGATAAGTCAAATTAATGTGATATTGACTTTACCATTCAGTTAAGTCAAACATTCAGTCTTTTGACTCTTTGAAAAGATATGGTTTTGCTTGAAAGAGATCGAGGCCTTTACCACTTGAAGACCCATGCAATTTAGGGCATTTCAAAAAATTAATGCATTTGATGGGCGTCAAAGGTGCATGTGCAAAGCTGTAAAAAAGCAGCATTACTCAAATTTGCGACTTTTCCTTTGACACTGTGTAAATCTAATTTTTCAGCCCTTGCTTGTTCAAAGTAGGCCTGTGTCAGTGTTAATTTAGTGAGACCAAATCCCTTAGATTGACATACTGTAGTGATCCTAGTGCACATGAAATAAGAGGTGTGGGTGATATAAGATGAAAGGCGAAATGTAGAAGTGATCCTTGCACTTAACTGGAAAATTTAAGCAAAAATGTCTCTTATAGACTTGTGAAAAATTCAGGCAGCTTCAGGGAGATTTGAACCCATGACCTCTGTAATGCCAGTGCAATGCTATGAAGGTCAATTTGTTCTTCAAACACACACCAGGTGATCTGGTGACGTAATTTGGAGGACTCGGAAGAAAAATTTTAATGCCGTATCACACAACCGCGTGGGGCCTTAGATGTTGTTTCCAAACTCCCTGCAGTACCTTCAATTGCCAAAACTCAACAGATTATTCCGTGTCTACCACATATCCTGTTACTGAATGAACATTCAAGTAGAAACGATGAGATCTAACCTCGCCTCTGCCATGTTGAATTAAAAAATAAGGCCGCGCGCGGTTGTGGGAGGATACAGCGCTAAAGTTTTTCTCCCCAGTCCTCCGAATTACGTCACCAGATCACCTGGCAGTTCTTTTATTCATCATTCCTTTAATAGTGGGAACACATGAACCCAACAAATTGACCTACTCCCAGCTGATTCGCTTCATAACTTACAAAGTAGACCAT
Organism: Montipora capitata; assembly: GCA_949126865.1. Taxonomy (NCBI): domain Eukaryota; kingdom Metazoa; phylum Cnidaria; class Anthozoa; order Scleractinia; family Acroporidae; genus Montipora; species Montipora capitata. The sequence goes on along the minus strand of OX421456.1, from coordinate 301,220 downwards.
TGCACTGGCATGGCAGGTTGAAGCCTCCAGACTTTTTCAGGTGTCTATAAAAATCACAATAGACCATTTTACAGTTGTAGCTAAGTTACCTGGCCTAAGAATGGAAGCGAGACTGCCGGTGACCCTGTTTTGATACAAACCTCCACGCTTTTGTAATGTTAATATGGACTTATTAGAATTACAACAACACAATTTACATGATAAAAGCAGTGGGGGCTGTATCAATGCAAGGTCACGGGCAGCCTCGCAGCCATTCATAGGCTAGGTCGCTGAGCAAAAAACTGTAAAATGGCCTATTGCTTAATAAATTGCCTGGACTTAAGTGCAAGGATCACTTCTATTTTCCTAAAGTACAACATCTTAGTCATGTATATAATTATATCATCAATAAAACTGAAAAACATTGATGATGTTATGTAAAACCAAATTCATTATAATTATTTTTTGTTTTCCTTGTACAGCTATGGCGGAGTATGCTCAACTGAAAGTAGAGCTTGCCAGAGCATTGGAAGCTCAGACTGGAAGCCAAAGTGAGCAGATGAATTTAGCTCAACGCACATCAGAACTGGTGATTGCCTCCTTTCTTGATATGTTTTCTTCACCAACCCATAATACAGCTCATTTTGAAATGAGAATGGATGCCCAGAATAGTGAAGCATGTCACAACTGTGAGAGTAAATAATTTTCATTGTTTTATGTGAATAACAAACCATGTAACATACTGCATTATGAACTGGTGAAAGTTCAAGTTACATTGTAATGGACTCCTTTGGGCTGAGCAACTTGAAACTATACGTTCACTACTCCATGTATGCCAATGTGAAACTCTGTGGTGCAACCCTCGTTTTTTGGTTGGAGGTTGCATGGCCAGCTGTGTTTGACACTGGAGTTTTGACAAAACAAAAAAAATTTGTAAGTCACCGAAACTTAATAATAATAAATTCTTGTATACTTCCAGGTGATCTGGTGACGTAATTTGGAGGACTGGGAAGAAAATAATTAATGCCGTATCCCACAACCACGCGCGGCCTTAGGTGTTGTTTCCAAACTCCCTGCAGTATTTCCATCGCCAAAACTCAGCAGATCCTTCCGTGTCTACCACATTTCCTGTTACTGAATGAACACTCAAGTAGACGCGACGAGATCTAACCTCGCTTCTGCCATGTTGAATTCGAAAATAAGGCCCCGCGCGGTTGTGGGATACGGCGTTAAAATTTTTCTCCCCAGTCCTCCAAGTTACGTCACCAGATCCCCTTGGTTGTGGCCAACATGGCACATACTCTGGCTAGTTTACAGCGTACATCTTTGATATTGGACGTCCATGTTATGGTCAATTGACACCAGTCAAGACATGTGACCATATTGCGGGCTCAAGTTTAAAGCTCATTGAGGTCACCTGTTTTTTGGAAGTTGACCGCTGACCAGGTACTGGGTTGCAGTCGGATCACAGGCTCAAGCTAGGTAACTTATCGTAAGAATAAATAACCCGGTAGCTCCAATTTTAGGCTATGGCCAAATCTATAATATTAGTTATGTTCTAATAATTTTCGGAATAATTAATAACCAACTACAGCTAGCTGCATACAAGATATAAGGTGACAATAATATTGTAGATCCCTGACTGTACAAAATTGCGGCAGGTGTAAAACATCCTAAACATTCATAAAAGCTAACCTTATTTTCTGTATTGGTAAAACAATGACTTGTGACCTGTGACCTCTGTTTTGTACCTGCTGTACAAAATTAGTATCCTGTACGTGTTGTATTTTAATGTATCACATAAATAAAAGAGTATTTCTGTGTTTAAATAATGTAGAACAAGGCTGTATGAGTTATTCTGAAGGGAAATTGGAAATTTGAACCTTGGGCATTGGTGTAAAGTAACTTATTAATAAAATAGTTTTTTAAGGGACGAAAATAATAAAAAATAATGGTTTAATAGCATGTCTTGTGATAGGCAACAGAAAATGCTGGACTTAAAGCATCTTTGGAAGAGGAGAAAAAACAACATCAATTGAACAGTGAAGAAATAAGAAGGCTGAAGGTAAGAAAAAGTGAGGAGAAAATGACATGTATTCAAAGGTTGATTAAAGAGAGGCCAGTTAATGTTAATATCCATATTTCTCTCTCTCGTTCTGTTCAGTCACATCCTATGACAGCGAAACATAAGATGGCGGTGGCGAGAAGATATAAATTTTATGTTTGAGTGGCAAGAACAATCCATGAGAACATAAAATTCATATCTTCGAGGTAACATGTAATTTTCATTTTCTGATATGGGCAATAAAATTATACATGGTACAGATTGAAAAGCAGGTTTCAAATACAAATACTACTACTTTCAATTCAAATAGTGGGTATTAAATTTAATAAAAACAAAAAAGGGTGGGAAGAAAGATGGGAATTGTGGTGTCATTGCTCAATATGACCACTTGTGTTACATACAAAAAATACGCCACTTGGTTTCGGATATGTAGTGGTCGTATTGATTGTACAAGTGTTTTTAAGAAGTTCCTGGTAAAGCACTCCTACCATATTATAATGAATGATATCACCTAACAAACAGATCATCAACTTGAAAATTATGTAGTAAAATGTTCCACACTCAGCACTCACTTGGTTTTGTTTAACAGACACTCTCTCTAGGTTTTTTAAAAGTAATTAGCCATAATATTTGTTATTTTGTACATTCTGTAGGAACAACTGGAAGATAAGACCAGACTCAATGATAATTTAGAAAAGCAGCTTTCTCGAAGGTATGTCCATTCGAACAGTAACTCTGACTGACTTGCAGACATTTAAAAGACAATTCTGTTTCCTTGCTCATTCTAGCAAAAGAAAAGTGGATACCGGTAATTAGCGACTGTCAAAAATACCATAATATTCTTATTTTTTTCCATTCAGAAGTTTGCATAAGTATTGTTTCCAGTTTCTCTTGGGACCATTTTAAGTCCCAAGACAAAATAAAAACAATGCTTATGCAAAATTGTGGAGGGATCCCGGACAAACAAAGAGTATTATGGCATTTTTAATACTGGCTAATTACTTTTGAACTTTAAGAGCTAAGGATATTTTAAGATGCATGGACAGTGAAAAAAATAAGGCAAAAGCTGATAGTATTCTAGTTCATTTTTGACCCATTGACCCTTCAGATGCCCTTAGGATGCCCCCAAATCATTTTGCATTAGCCAAAGTAAAATCTGTCAAGTTTCACTCTCAGTTAAGTCAATGGGTTAATTTAAGTTTTAATTGCTTTGAGTTGAAAAAAATCTTGACCTGATAGTATACAACAAGAATTTTTTTTTTCACTTGTGTAGAAATTTATTACATGAGACTAGAGTTCATTTCTCCTACAATAAATTAGTTTGAGACACCAATATTGCAGCCATTTTTTTGTTTAAGGACTCCAACATGACTGCCTTGTGGTTGTGTAAAAGGCTCATTTATGTTTGTACTCTTCCTTCAATGCGCCTTCCTGTATTTCCTTCAATGCGCCATACAGTGTAGATCCCTGTTATTTGTTACCCTGCAAATTTTAACCCAAAAAAGGGGTATAAAATAATATGAAAGTTTCATTTTCTGCATTTTATTATAGACCCACTGGAGATGAAGTCATATCTTTGCAGAACCAACTCTCCGTAGTGCAACAACAAGTATCAACAGTGCAACAAGAGAAAGAACAGGAACATAAAGCTTGGCAAGAAAAAATGAATGCAACCT
>OX421456.1:275000-295000 GCA_949126865.1 Montipora capitata | reverse complement strand
ATAGCCCATGAGGCAAAGCCAAATAGGCTATTGACCCATGCCCTTGAGGGCGAAGGGTCTAATTGTTTTTAATTAGTACCATCCAACTAGTTGGACAGAAAAGGCAAAGAAGTTAGCAAATGCAAGTTGAAGAAAAGTTTATTTGGGAATAAAACGAAGGAAAGTGTCACGCTTTTCGCTACTCAAGGACTATTACTAATAGTTCTCTAGGATCATAGCCAATTGAAATACCTCATTTGCATTAGTCCACTAGTTGGGTGATACTAAGATTCGTTATCATAATCTGAAACAAAGGAAAATCAAAATTGAACTGGTCTTAAAAAAAAATTGTACATGTGATGTATAGTTTATACTAATCCTAACCCTAAGCTTATTGTTTTAATAAATAGGCAGTTCATCTTTGGGAGTTGAACGGCAACTTTGTGATTTTCTTTCATAAAGCCTGTGCATTGAGTTCTGCTGTAATTATAGACATAAGAGCTTTTTTATGAACAGTTTGCAGACAGCAATATCAGCATCCACAGAAAACAGGAAGCAAGCCCAGGAACAAAGCCAAGAAAAACAACGACAAGTTATCAACCTGCAGCATGACCTCAGCCAGGTAAGATGACGTTAATGTTTTAGTTTTAATAATTTCATCAAGAAACTTTATAATTATGAAACTGAAGAAAGAATGTTAAGATTTTAGATCATTGCTTCATTGCTATTGTGTTACTTACTGGTAGCAGCAATGGAAGAAAAGATTGAAAATACAGGTTTGAACACTCTAGCTGTGTTCTGAAGACATCCTAGGCCACCTGTCACTCCTGAAGAACAGTGGCATCAGAAAAGGAAAGGAAAGGAACTTTATTTAAGTATCTAGTCATTCTAGCACTGGAGCACTAATTGGGGACACTGTAAACTGGAATTAACAATCAACACAAATCAAGTCAAATGTTGGTTTTTGAGGAGAGGGGAAACCGGAGTACCTGGAGAAACCCTCAAGGTGCAGAGAAGAGAACCAACAAACTCAACCCACATACGACGCCGTATCTGAGAATCGAACCCGGGCCACATTGGTGGGAGGCGAGTGCTCTCACCACTGCACCATCCCTGCACCCCAATCCCTGCACCTCCAATGATTGCTGTGGAGAACGTCCATCAGAGCATGAAAACTGTTTAGACATGACTCTGGACAAAATTATCCACAATTCAGTGGGCAGATCTTGCAAGAGGGGCTCTCATAGAAGAAGGCCCCCTGGATAAATTAAGTACTGTACTTAATGGTACATCTCTGTAGGTTTACCCTGGTAATAGCAACAGAGATTTTTTATAAATGTATTCTTTCTTTAAATATAGCCATTGCTGTAAATTATATTGTATTACAAATGTTAAAGAATCCTGCCACTCTGCATTTTTCTTTCAGGCTAATGTGGTCCTTAAAGAAAAGGAAACTTTTATTGAATATCTGCAAAAGCAACTTGAAGAAACAAAAAGCAAGCTAGATTCTGAGGTTTGTACAATGGGAAAAATAAAGGTCTTGTGTGTGTTTTTTTCCTTTTTTGGTGGTGGAGAGGGTGGGGGGGGGGGGGGGATAAGGTTGCCAAGGTGGGAGTGGATGACCGGTAAAGGCAGTCCTGTTACGAAGTCACTTGCCAAAAGTGATGGCTCAAGAGTTATACCAAGATTTGTGTAACAAGAGCAACCCCAATAAGAGGATTAATTTAGGTAAATCAGGGTGACCTGTTGGTGAACTGTTTTCACCAACATGCATATTCTTTCAGTCGAAAAAATTAAAAAAAGCATTTACTGAGGAACATTACATAACAGAAAACCAACAAAATGCTGCTGCTGAACTTGTCATAGACTAAAAGTCCCTCCAGGGATAGCTTAGTAGGCTCTATGCCATGGTTCAGGATGTCAACCGATGGGATAAATAGTCTGCTCCAAGTTCTTTTAACACGGGTTGGGGTGAATAAGACAGTCAAAAAGGTGCTAGAGGGATGCCCTCGAGGGATAACCTCATCAGCCAGTAAAGACCTACATCTATAAGTACTTAGCAGAGGTGGGATTGAGACCAACATGTCAGGAAGCACTGACTAGAGAGGGGTTCTTCTCTGAAGTGAATTCACCCTAAATATGAAAAATACAAGGGTTTTAAATTTTTACAGGTCACACTCAGGGAAAACTCTAATCAACAAGTGCGAAGCTTGCAAAACCAGTTAGAAGAGGAACAGAGGCAATCTCAAAATAGGTTAGAGTGTGGTCAAGAGATAAATTATCATTAAAATAAGGCTTTCTTATTGGATAACAAGCGGAATATACCATGAAAAACAAGGGCTCAAAAAAGTACAAATTTAAATGGAGAGGAACAAATTTAAATGGAGATGGGTTCATGTCTAATATAAATTCGATCTTTTTTTTTTTGAACTATAAAACTTTATTTTTGCAAAGCTCTTTATTCTGTAACATTTTGGAGTTATTAGACACCCTTGTCATGTAAATGAATGGAAAAACTAATTATGCAGATTGTGCATCTGACTGGAATGACAAGAGATACACATAATGCTTATTTTCCTTGGTTCTTCCATTCATTTCCTTTTCAGTGGTATCGTAACACATCCATGAAGGTCACAAAGGAGTTCCTGATGATGACTTTGTGAATGTTGTTTTGCTAGTTGTTTATAGGCTCAATTTCCAGCGGTTTTGGGAGTGCGGTTAACATCCTCCTGGCTGGATCACTGGTCTGCGTCGTTTGTCCATGACGTAGCACCTGTCGCAATTGTATTTTGTATTCAGCCAATTGTATTTTGTACTTGGCAGGCAGGCGACTTTCTGATTGGTGGAAAATACAATAGGCTGGAACAGTGATCCAGCCGTGATGTGCGCAGAGGAACGTGGGCGCACAAAACGGCTGGTCAATCGATCCCAAGATGTTTACTGATTAAGTTTCTCTTGTGTTATGTTATAATTATTACCACAATACAGTCACCTCTATATTTAATTGTTTTTACCTCTATTATTGTGTTGAACAGAGAATCATTGGTTAAAGATCTTGAAAGTAATCTCCAACAAAAGAAGGAAGATGTTGCCAGATTTGAAGAGGAACGAACAGATCTTATTGCAAAGGTTCAAGGCACACACTTTGTAACTTATTATACTAGTTATTATAATTGTATCCTTGACTAACTACTCAAAAACGAAAAAAAAAAGATTATGTCTGCTACGAGCCTAGAAAGCCCATCAGGCCGGCACATATTTCCAGTTTCTGTAGCATGAAGTGACTAGGAGTATTTCTACTCCCCTCTGGATGGGATGCCAGTCCATCGCAGTGTTACCCCCAGCATTAGATTCATTGGTACCCATTTATACACCTGGGCCCGGTTGTTCGAAAGCCGATTAACTTAATCCAGGATTAGCGTAAACTTTCGTTTCATATTTTCAACTTTTTGGAGAAAGTTTCTTTTGCTTATTTTTGTTTTCCAAGATTGAGTTCTTCTAATGTAAAGTTTTGCCGAATATCAGCTTTAAACAACATTTGGGAGTAGAGAAATAATTTTCTTGGTTAATTTTTAATCTGGGATTAGCGTTAATCGGCTTTTGAACAACCGGGCCCTGGGCTCGGTTGTTCGAAAGCCGATTAACTTAATCCAGGATTAGGGTAAACTTTAAATTTGTTTTTAACTTTTAACTTTAACTTTTTGGTGAAAGTTTCCTTCGCTTTTTTTTTTTTTTCAAGATTAACTTCTTCTACTGTAAAGTTTTGCCGAATATCAGCGTTGAACAGCATTTAGGAGTAGAGAAATAAACTCCTTGGTTAATTTTTAATATAGGATTAGCGTTAATCGGCTTTTGAACAACCGGGTCCTGGGTGGAGAGAGGCACCGTGAGAGTAAAGTGTCTTGCCCAAGAACACAACACAATGTCCCCGGCCAGGACCCGACCCCGCACCACTCGATCTGGAGTCGAGCGCTCTAACCATGAGGCCACCGCGCCTCCCGCCAAAAAAAAAAGATTAATACTAACAATATTATTTATTTCTATATTGAGCACAATGAAATTAAGGGAAGTAGCTGAAAAGTGAAATTGATATGAAGCAAAATATCAGTGTAAAAATAAGAAGAATTGGTTTCCTAAAATGCCTGGTACTATTGTACCAACGGATCACACTATAAATTTCTGAGTTGTAGAAAAACATTAATAATTTGTTTAATAACTTGCAAGATATCCCAAAATGGTGTTTGACATTATCTATATATATTTTTTCTTCATTTTAAGATTGAAGCTGGTGGTGGAACTGAAACTGTTATTAATCAACTAAAGCTAGAAAAGGTAAACAGATGTAATTCTAGAATAATTATGGATGTGGATGAAGTAGAAACTGATCTCTTATTCAAATTATAGGAGAGCTGCCAAGTGCGGCTGGGGCAAGTGGAAACGTCACTTCAAACTCAAGCACAGGAACATTCAAGGAAGATTGAAGAAATGTACAAGGAGCAGAATAAGGTCTGGTGGTTAGCAGAGGGAAAATGGCAAAGGGTCAAATACTAATCGTTTGTGACGGACTATTCACATAGACTTTAGAACAAGAGGTGAAAAAGGAAGGTTCTCAGAATAAACTACATGTAGTATCCTGTAAGTGAGATAACAAGTTGGGCGATTCAGGCCATTAACACATTGATTGGACAAGTAACATCTAAGCATCTTTAGTTGGTTTAAAATCATTTTGTTAGGAGAGTAAGGATTGCACGTTGGTTAGTGTGCGGCCTTCTGTGCAAGAGGTCCAGAATTCAATCCCTAGTGACCCACATCCTTGCTTAATGACTTCTTTCCATTCTGTCTAGCTTCAGGTAGCTTTAAATACCCTTAACCCTTTCAGCCCCGAGGGGTTCCCCATTGACGAGTAAAATCGTCTGGCGTTAGACAGAGTAAAATCTATAAGTGCCATTTGGCACTCTCAGGGCTGAAAGGGTTAAACAGGGACATAGTTTTTGGATGCTGTTAGCTTAACCCTTTCAGCCCTGAGGGGTTCCCCATTGACGAGTAAAATTGTCTGGCGTTAGACAGAGTAAAATCTATAAGTGCCATTTGGCACTCTCGGGGCTGAAAGGGTTAAAACAGGGCACTGATGGAAAGAGGGTAAAGGAACTTCCGGCGTTAAATAAGGAAAATGAATGGCTTGGTCAATATGTAATGTGAGGCATTGATTACCTATTTATCTTTTTTGTTTATTTAACTCCTGTTAAAGTCTTTGAGTATTGCTGTTACACACAGGTGTTGCAACTAATTGCCTCATTTTACATTGATACACCACACAGGTTGAAGAAGAGTTGGCCAGAGCAAAAGACCATTCTGTTAAGCTGGAAAATTCTGTCAGGGATCTTACATCGCTTTGTAGCAATTCTTCACAACAATTAGAAGAGTTAAAAAAGGAACTCAAGGAGAAAGTAAGTTAATACCCTTTGGAGTTGTGATGTAACCTCTGGAAAGCATCTTATGGAATAAAAATAGGGGTATGGTAGTGGGGGGATGGTGATGTGTCGGCCGATTTGTTGGTGGGATTGGATTTGTTACCATTACCAAAATTAAGTAATTTCTAAGAGATATGTCTAGAAATACACCCTTATTCTATTGGATTCACTCTGATTTTGATATGTGGCAAAAATTGTTCACTTGCCAAAATTCCACTACTTCAACATATTTTATGTGCTGAAACAGCTCTTGGGACATTGTGATTGCTTATTCTTTCTTACTGGTACTGTAATTTCTACAAGATTGTAACTGCTGCATTACTTCTGTGCCATTATATATGTCATCTACTATTTGTTGTATTAAATATAATTTCATGCTTTGAGTCATTGGTCTTGTGGGAGATCAAGTCAGTTTATGTAAATGCCTAGTGTATTCAGTATTGCTAATTATTAATTAAACCACTTTGTACTTTCTTGTCCAGACATTACAAATATGTTAATATTGTTTTTCTTTGACATTCTAATTGCAGAATGAAAGTCTTGTTGCTCTTGAAGCTGCCAAGGCTGCTGAAAAATCTGTGTTGGATGAGCAAGTACGAGTTTCACAGGAGACTTTACAGGAAAAGCTTCAAGAGCTGAGTGCTATTCAGCAACAAAATGCGAAAGTAAATATATAATATATATGGTAGTACCTCTTAGAGCACTACCTAAATTTGAGGGCTATGGGATATGTGGTTATCATATCTTTTGATTTAAAGCATGCCACAAAGTCGAGTCGGCTATACTGTCTGTTAAAAGTGGGTAATAGTATAGCATGCTCAGGAATGTATAGCTAATTAGAGATGCACACCAACATTAATGTGGCCATCTAGCATTACTCCTTAAGTAAGCATAAACAGTTAAAATGACCCTAACCTAAATGAGTTGGACTGATTTTTATCAAAATCGGTGTGCATCTCATTCATTGTCTTCATGTGCAAAATTCTTGGCCTTGGTTTTTCAAAAGATGGATAGTGTTATCCACTAGATAAATCACTGTTCTGCAGATAAGGGCTATCAAAGTTTGCCCTAAACCCAATCCTTTACATACTGGTAGATAAGTACTATAGGAGAGGTTGTGTGTAAGAGGGGCACTTAATTTGAAGTACCGGGTAAACTCTCTACTGTGGGGTTTTGTCCTATTTTTCCCTTTCAACGTAGTCGTTGAAGCGATAAAATAAGTAAGTGTTTGCGATCATTACAGAACACGACTTACCGACACATTGCTGACAGGTCACCGACAGGTTACCAACAGATGGCCGACTGTCGGCTGACACTTCAGTCTGCAACATAACGAAAACTGTCAGCCAACTGTCGGCCGACAAACAGCCAACAGTTGGCCGACAGACGACCAACAGTCGGCTGACTGTTGGCCAACTGTATCTTTTGGGAACTGTTCTTCACTTTTACTGTTTTAACAACAAACTGGATGCTGGAAAGGTTTTAATTAGTAACTGTTTCTGGTGAATACATTTTACCCTTTTTAAGCTCAAAGACGATAATGATGGCTTCAGGGAAAAGCAGTCTAATCTCGAACTTCAGATAAAGGCATCAGAGATGGAAATCGAAACCCAAGCAAAGAGATGTGCACAATTGGAAGGGGAAATAAAAGGAAAGGTGTGTAATTTTTTAACCACACAACATTATTTTGACTTTCCAGACAGGTGTAAGGCACCTGTGGGAAGGAGTATCACATGAGTTCTTGTACATGTAGCTCAATGGGTAGAGCATCCCACTGGTGTTACAGAGGTCATAGTTGTGAATCCTGCCTAGGACTCTGATTTTCAGTTGTCTTTTAACCCATTGCCAAGCAACTGGTCTTGACTATCATTTTCCTTGCAGGCACATTACACCTCTAACCCATTGACACCTCAAACCCCATAGAATGCCCCCAGTTGACGAGTAAAAGTGTCTTGCGACAGAGTAAAATCTGTGAAGTCTCACTCCCAGGGGTCAATATAGCTTATACATGTATAGTTGTATATGTAACTAACAGAAGTTTGTCATTCGTGTAGGTTGAAGTGATGACTTTGCTGCAACAAGAAAAATCCTCTGAGAAAATGACACTTGAAAAACAGATAGAAGATGCACAGAAAGCTTTAGACAAAAAGGAAAAAGAATCCCTGTCGTTACAAGTGGAAATGCGACAGGTACATGTATAAACTCACTGAAGTTGTGGACACTCTCTCTTGTCTCTGTGATGACTCTTAAACAGAAAATATTTTTACTTGTCTTTTAAAGAAACATTATTCATCAATTTGTAGGCGAAAGAAAAATTGTCTATGCAAGTTAAATCATTGGAAACAGAGAAGGAACGACTTCTGTTGAACCTGACTTCTACCAATACATTGTTGGAGGAGAAGGTGAGTTGTCTATTGTTGCTGTCATGGGCAAGTTTTTTGTGTTTTGTATCTGGTCATTATCCTGGAGAGACTTGAAGAAACATTTGTAGAATATTATGTACATGTATGAGTTCTGTGTATTGTTCTCTGTTTTGCCTGTTGCATGTGTTCTACAATAATGTTCAGTGAGCATTTGTTTCTCTCCCCCTTATGAATGTGATAGGCTGGACTGAGTTGTTTGAATCAGGGTCAGTTTTCAACAAATCTAGTGCCTTTACATTTAATGAGTTCAGTAACTTCATACTATTCACCCCAGATGTAACTTTAAGAGGAGTGATTAATTATTGGTTAGTCCTTAAAGCAGAGAACTGAGAAGGAATAATTTATTTTTTTACTTTTTTGTTTGTAACCAGGAAAAATCCTTGGCTAACCAGGAATCAGCTACCCAAGAAGCAGGCAAAGAAATTATATCAATAAAAGAACAATTGGCAGCTGTGACATTAGTAAGTGTATTTTCTACTCCATAATAGATGTACGTATTTCACTTTTCATTTTATTTACTTGAACTTGTATAGTTCAAGAGACAACTTAAACTGTTCCTTGTGGATATTTACCTCTAATGTGAGAGTTTTCTTTTTAGATGGACCCTGTTTTTAATAAGATTACTTCATATCACTTACTGCAAAAGTGCTACTTACTTTGCATGGAATGTTAAATCTTTTTATAGTCATCGAAAGAAAAGACTGACCTGTTAGCAAATGCTTTAAAACAACACCAACAGCAAAAGGTTAGTGCTTATATGAATTCCCCTTTTTTACATCTTGGTGAACTATTTTTCTTGTGACTTTGATGTCTTAAATACGTGGATCCAGAGGGATTGATACATGTAAATTCCTTTTCCTTTTGTGTTTAGCAAGTTTTGGAGTCAAAGATGTCTGAGTTAGAGAGCTCTTACAAAAACCAGATATCAGAGTTAATGGATACACTGAAGAATATCAAAGAAAAATTAACTGATAAAGAGGTAATCTTTTCCACAGTTTTCTACACTGGATGATGGCTATTCACTCTCAATTGAAAAGTCATTTAACGAGTGAAAATATGATGGACTGCCTTTCAGGTACCCAGGGGCTCAATAATAGGGACGTTTAGATTGGGGGACAAGGACCACTACTATTTAGATTTTTCTGTGCTAAGCATGTGCATAAGGTCTTTAGTCCGTCATTTTTTGAAGTGCACTTGCTCAGAACGGAAAACTCGTACTCGTAGTTGTTCTCATCTCTGATCTAAAGGTCCCTAATAATGATGATAACGATGAAATAAATCACTTATATACCACTTCCCTGAAACAACTCACATACCTCTGTGAGAATTAGGGTCACAATCATGCACACTTGTACATTTTTGAGTGCTTGAGAAATGTAGCTTGGGGGTTTGAGGAGGTTCTCAGCTTCATGTGGCCCTCTGAAGGTATTGCTTTTAGAGTTTCCAGTCCTGAAGTCTGTTAATTTTATAATAAAGTTATATTTTTTTGGCAGGAATTGTGTAGCAAACAAGTCCAAGAGCAACAGCTACTACAAGAGAAGGTTTACTTTGTTTTTTGCTTGTGGCAATTTGTTTTTGACTTTATATTTTCAGCTTGTTATTCAGCACTGTTTTTTTTTTTGCAATCACTGTTTTATGGAGAATGCATCATTTCAAGGTGATCTTTATAATTCCACAGATCCAGAAGCTTGAAAAGGAGAAATCTTCCTTGGAGGAAGCTATGCAGGAACTTGGACAGGTCAGGAATTTTACTCTCCCTTTCCATCATAAGAACAGTGTTAGTAAAAAGAAACATCTACATGTAAATGGTAAAAAGTCATCTGTGGATAGGGTGAATTTTAAGACTTTTTTGTTGATTCTGATAGAAAGGTTAAAGTTTCCTTAAGTGAAGTGTACCTGTTGCCGGTAAAATCCGTTTTCAGGTTGAATCCGTTTTTACCCAAGTTAAACTGATGATCCTCATTTTACCTTGGTTCTGAATACGCACTCAGATGAATTGAAGAAACATTTTTTGGGTCTAAATTAAGCCTGGAGAAAATTAGGGTCAGGTTAGGATTAGTTTTGGTTATGATGCATGAATATCAATTGACTTATTACACAAAAGTAAATAATGAAATTAAAGCACTGTGATGGGTTAAGCATGTTCGTTGTTGTGGTGTATTGGTGAAGACACAGGACCACAGATCTGGAGGATCCGAGTTCAAGTACCGTTGAGTGCACAGTACAGTTCTTTGATCTCTATGTTGTAATGTCGATAACTGCATAATGAATACAGAAACGGATAAGATAATATAAATCATTAAGATGATGTGTTGAGATTGGTACCAGTAAGACAGTGCTTGAGGGAAGGTGGAGGTGTTTTCAGTCCTTTTTGGAGGATTGATAGCTGCTTTAATATTCAACCTATAGGTAAAATGAGGATCACCAATTTAACCTAGGTAAAAACGGATACAACCAGAAAACGGATTTGACCGACAACATACCCACTGCTACCAGTAAAATCTCCTCAAGAGCAATTAGGAATTTGGACCAGTTCATAACTGGTTATATCTTTCTCATGTATAATTGTACATTTTGGTATTGTTAACTGTAACAATACATGACATTTATTACTGCTTACATTGTTCTTGGACTGCATATTATTATTTTAAAATCTGACCCTTGAAACCAGTAATAACAGGGTTCATGCAGCCCCTTGAAGTCCTTGAAAAGCCCTGGAATTTAATTTTAGACTTCAAGGGCACTTGAAAAGCCCTTGAAAAAAAGGATTTTACGGAAAACTGCTTGAAAACTGCTTGAATTTTTGCTTGGGTGAAAATTGTTGAGATTGCATCATGCTAAGTTAAAGAGACATTTCAAAAACTGAGCCCAAAATTGACTATTAGGGAAACATTAAAACCTAAAATTAAAATGTCCATGCATGCACTCAACTTGCAGGATGTGGTAAGGAATATCAAGGGAGGCTTTTTCAGCAAAGAAAACACTGAAACACTATGTATGGCATAGAAATCTTCTTATAAAGACTCCTTGAAAACTCGATTTCTTGTTCTTGAAAACTCCTTGAATACTCCTGGAATTTTACAGACAAAATCGAGCATGAACCCTGTAATAAGCTCATGCATTTAATCTATCACTGGTAAATAATTGTTATAGTTTGTCATCTGTTTCAAACAGGCTCACCAAGAACGCATTACCGCCTTGGAAACAAATTACAGCAGCAAGGAAGGAAAGCTTAAAGAACAGGTTGGTGTTGCAATACAACATTCTTTTTAACAAACATTCATAACCATTTACATTTTTATTATTTTTCAATTCACGCTTTTTATTCAAAATTTCTCATTGCTTTCTTATAATTCATTTTACCTGTCGAAGACTGCAGTTCGGGCAGTAGAAAGCTCGTAGTTTTCAATCATTTTAGCCAGAGATCGTTTTTTCAATTTCAACTATGTTTCACCCTGGCTGCGGCCCTTCAATATTTTTAAGAAATTGTAACATTTATTTCCAAAAGTGTACATCTAATGATAATCCTTTTGCACCTATTTTAAAGATAGAAGAGCAGGAAAAGATTGCTGGTGTGATGAAAACTTCACTGGAACAAAAGGATGGAAGAATGAATGAAATGCAAAGAAAAATTGAAGTATGAAACTACTGAGTGATCCTTTACATTGAGATTCTGATTTTTGAGTCTGCATGAAACAGAAGAGTGATCAATCAAAGCACTTCAATGACATTCCATTGTCCTGAGAAGTGATTACCAGTGGTGTATGGTTTTATTTGTACAATGTGGTTTAAACTTTGGGCAGTACTTCCAGTGTTATTTCCTGTAGAACACTTTTAGTATGGTACATAATCGAGGAGTTGTCTCTTCACAGGTTCTTGAGGAAGAACTTAAAAAGCAATGTGAGAGTTGTAAAAACTATGAAGCACAACTTTGTAAACTTCAGGTCGCTTCCAAGGTAACTACATTTCTGTCGCCCTTTGTCTGACCTGTTGCCTCTAAGATAATTCTGGAATGTCGTCATTTACAATAGTGTATCCTCTCACATGTATATGTGTGTAAGGTAAAGGTAAAGTCTGCTACGAGCCTAGAGGGCCCATCAGTCCGGCGCTTATCTCCGGTTTCTGTAACATGAAGCGACTAGGAGTATTTCTACTCCCCCCTGGATGGGATGCCAGTCCATCGCAGGGTTACTCCCAACATTAGATTCACCGGCACCCATTTATACACCTGGGTGGAGAGAGGCACCGTGAGAGTAAAGTGTCTTGCCCAAGAACACAACACAATGTCCCCTGCCAGGACCCGAACCCAGACCACTCGATCCAGAGTCAAGCACACTGACCGTGAGGCCACCGCACCTCCCACTGTGTATGTGCGTCCCTGTAAACTAAGGTGAACGTTTCCTGTTTTCTGTTGATAGGAGGAGCAAGAAAACATCAGTCGTCTTGAGAAAGATCTTGAGGCTGCTCGAGGTGATATCAAGGTGAAAAAAGTGTTATAGGCTTTGTTTGTAAGGCTAATCCCAGAGGTTGGAAGGAACATCCACTCTTGAGATGGTGTGGATGTGTGCAAGGGTATGAATACCTTAGCACTGGTGAAACGTTCACAATGTAGTTTATTGTGTGTTGTATGTGTAGTTGAAACATGTTTACTCAGCATTAATGCTGTCATTCGACATCTTATCTTATGGTTTTTTATCTTCACATAACTTAATTTCCACACTAAACAAATGGGAGGTTTGTAAAATTTTCTTGATGGATGATTTTATTTTATTGTGAAAAACCTGAAAATCTGGCACCCGATGAAGAGTCCTTCCAGCAATTGCAAACTGCTTTCTCAACAAGGATCTTTCACCATAAGTTGTCACTGTTGATAAAGATGGCAGAATAAGCTTCTCCTTAGCATTATATTAGCGTTCATATAGTTTACAAATGAAAAAAACATTATTAGCCCTTGCATGGTAGATGATCATCGGTGAGACTACCAGGATCCCTCTGCTGTCAAGTCCAGAAATGGATCACCCCAAAAATTCTTTCTTAGAGGATGACATCTTGCCTACTGTTCAAAGCCTTAGCAAGTTTGAAACAATAATTATTATTTACAGTCGTCTGCTCTTCGGCCACTGGTGGACCACGCACAGGGCTGCCATGCGGGAGGTCGTGAGTTCGACTCCAGCCGGACCAACACTCAGGGTCTTTAAATAACTGAGGAGAAAGTGCTGCCTTTGTAATAACATCCGCAAATGGTTAGACTTTCAAGTCTTCTCGAATAAGGACTGTAAACTGTAGTCCCTGTCTCACAAATATCTTTAATGTTCATAAGTTCCCTTAAGGGAAACCACACACTATTCGAGAAGTGTAGGGGATGAAGTTCCCGGTGTTGTGGTTGTCCTTAATGAGTGTATGGGTGGGTGGGTATAGCAGGTCCACATCAGCTGTATAGCTGCCAATACTTCAACCTGCTCAAACAAATAAATAGCAAACAAACAATGATAATGATAGGGCTTGTTGGGTTAGTAGTTTATCAAAGGAGATCATATTTTGTTTACATTCAGGACCTTGAAAGCCATGTCATGGCCGGAGAAGAGGAACTGGCTCTTTCTAAAAGACAAGCAGAAGAAACCGAAGGCAATCTGAGGCAGACAGTGGAACAACTTAATGAAGAAAGTATTTTTAGATCTTCATTTTGTAAAACTAATTATAACTCTTAAAAGTGTCAGGATTAAAGTAAAGAAATGAAAATTTGCCATAGGTAATTGCCCTTTTATCTGTCCTTTTTAGGCAAAGAATTTATTGGAAACACAAGTTTTTAATCTTGATAGTGAACTGAAGGCCGAACGAGAGCAGTTAGAGAAAAGCAAGAAAGAAAAGGTATGTTTCTTCAAGCATTATCATCATCATCAGACGGCTGCATTGCAGTCGAACACAAGTCGTATCCAGGAATTTCGATCGGCCGCCATGGTAGCAATTGCCTCTGGGCTGAAGCCACCATCCAAGTCCCCCAGCAGTCTCTGCACATAGGTCAGGTAGCTGGTTTTCTGCCGGCCTGGTTACTTTTTCCCATGTGGTGGAGTGTAGAGGGCTGCATACAGCTGTATCTTCTACATGGCTTGTCTGTTGCCATTCTGAGAGAGTGTCCAAGAAAACGTAGCTCTCGCTGCCTGACTTTGTTCATGAGGGGCTGTATATTTGTCAGACTGTATATCTGTGCATTTCTCACATGGTCAAGGTGCTTGATGCTCAGCATGACTCTGATGTAGTGGTAGTGGTAGTGGTGGTGTTGACGTGACTGAAATCTAACCTTTTTCAATTAGTGAACGTAGTCCATTGCTCTTCTCCGTTAGAGTGCAACGTTTTTTCCCAATGGCTTTAACCTATAATTTGGTTCATTGATCCTTCCCTGCTGCCTTATTTTTGTTCTTTGGTATAGAGTTCGCTTGAACAAGAATTAGAGAATCAAAGAGAAGCTTTCAATGGACTAAGGTACGTAAAGAAAAGCTAGTACATGTAGCTTAAGATATCAGAGGGATGTATAGCATTACTGATTTGCTTTAGTGAGGGCGTATTCTGAAATTGCTCCTCGTTTTGATTCTAGAATACCCCCTCACTTACATTCAACTTAAGAACCTGCCACCGCAGTCCCCCAGTGCCAGATAGAATTTATAAATTCAATGACTGACACCACAGTCCTGAAGTCCTACAGTTGCAATGCTTCGTGGTCTTTTGTCACAAAATCGCCTTGCGTCACGCTCTGACACGGCTCGTTTCAGTGATTTAGTCACACTACGAGACAGCACTTTCCACAAACACTTAGTCACACCACGGGACTGCCTACAAACACCTAATTCACTACGGGACTGCGGACCGCGGTATCTGAACATTACTGAATTGCTTTAGTGAGGGGGTATTCTATTTTCTTCTTTGGTGACTTGCTACTGTCGGAAAAGGTCGCACTGAGTACCAAGGAACAACGCTCTCCCTCAATAAAAAATCAAGACCAGTGTTAGTGGTGAAATTCTTTAATATTGCTTGGAGTACGTAAAAACAGAAACAGTCAGAGATCGAAAATGGATCAATAAACTTAAGAAAGGATTTATAAATATAGCATGTGCAAATTAAGTTGACGGGTATTCTAGAATCTACCCATATTTTAGCAGCATGCCTGTAAGCTGACTGGTTTCAAATGTACGACAGTGCGCTCTATGCAAAAGCCTAAATAGCGATAAAGCAGTGATATCTAAACAAAAAAACTACGAAATATAAGTTATTATCTGCAAAGCATTCAAAAACGAATATAAAACCAACGAAGTGTAAATCATACCTCTTTCCTGACTATTAAAAAGCGGTCTGTAATCTGTCCTAATCTCTATGCCCAAAAACGCGTGGATCTCTATGTGATCGCCGATACACGTGGAAAACTAAAAGTTATGTAATACAGTAACTTGCACATGCGCGCGTGACGTTCGATAAGGAAAAGTTAATTATTGATTCCGATACTTTACAGCTATTAAACAAGGCTCACGTAAACCTGCGGTGGTTTCATGGCCTGCAATCCTGGACAGAAGTCTTGAGACACTTGAGCTAAAATGGTTTGAAGTGAACATATTTTAAGACCATCTATCATAGAGTCCCCCCCTCGCCCTTTTCAATGCTGATTGGAATCCGGGAAACAGTGTGAAATTCTGCAGTTTGTTTCAAAATTGCTTGGGGAGGGGCACTTGAGAGGTTACTATAAAATACCGTTACTTCTGAAAATGTATGTTGTAGCATACGAAACGTCAAGTTCAAAGTAAAATGCGTTTTATCATTATGTTTGTAGCCGCTGTTTGTTTTATGTTTTTGAATAAGGTAAATGTTTAATTGAAGCGATTTTTGTGCTCATTGTGTAAGGTGCCCCCAGAAATTTTGTCCAGGATTGTAGTTCCCACAAGTCTCCTATAGTAGAACATCCTAACATTTGAAGGTTGTAGGTTTTACTCGTGCCAAGGAGCACTTGGATTTTTTCCAAGTATCTCTGAGTCACCATTGAAGGAAAATACATGCTTTCATTGAATCTAATTTGGTTGAACATTTATCACCTTCTTCATTATAGCTAAAGATATAAAAAGGGTAAAAAGGAAAGAAACTTTAAGTGTCTCGTCTTCTAGCGCTGGAGCAGTAATTGAACACTAATTGGACACTGCAAACTGAAATCAACAAATCATTTGAGGAGAGGTGAAACCGGAGTACCCGGAGAAAAACCTCTCGGTGCAGAGTAGAGAACCAACAAGCTCAACCCACCGTGACATGACGCCGAGTCTGGGAGTCGAACCCGGGCCACATAAGTTTAGTTTTATTTAGTGTATTCATTCTTTTTTGTAATATTACTGTATAAAGATGATAGATTTGTAGTTCAGTTGTAATCTTTTAATTTTTTTAAAATAATATTTTATATTTACTTTACGATTATTTTGAAGTTAATTTTTGCGTTAGGAGCAGGCGTAGCTAATTTGGTTAGTGCGCGGCTTACGGAGCAAGAGGTTCGGTGACTTCAACATCTGTTTCGACTTTCCCCTGATCCGTGTAGCTATAGCTTTCAATACCCGTAATATGGAGCACTGACAGAGGGAGGGAGGGGGGGGGGGGGGGTAAAGGGCGCACCGTCGGCTTCCGTTGATACCAGCCTCGTAGCTGAAGGAACTACCGATGTTAAACAAAGTCGCTTCAAGGTCAGTGACCTTTACCTTTTACAAATTTTTAGTGCAGACGTTAGTTTATACCATAAAATTCCAATTAAAATTGTCAAGTGAAATTTATGACTGAACAGAAATGTTTTCTTTCATGTTAGAATTTCATTGCAAACAAGAATCGGAGAACTAGAAAAAAAACTTACTGCAGAAGAGGAAGCAAAAGAAAAGGTACCGTTTTATGATCAACCAACTACATTGACTCAAATTGAAGAAAATGTAGAGGCAAAGTTTTTTCTTCTTTTTGGTAGGTGCTTCAAGAGGCTCAAGAAAAGCAGCAACTTCTAATTAAGCAAAAGCTTGAGCTAGAAAATAACTTGCAGAACAGTGAAAAAGATCTAAAAAAGGTAGGTACAAATAGAGTAAGTCACTGGATATTTTAACCTCCCTTGTGGAAGAGCTACCTTCTGGTGTTGCAAGATGACCAAATGAGAGATTTTGTATGGTTACTGCGACTTGCCGTTTGCCTGAACCAGAAGCTCATGGCCTTGCATTGAAGCGTTTAACTGTGGTTCAGAGCTGGGGTTTTTGGAGTTTAAAAATTTCCTTACTTGGATGTAACGTAGCTCGGGCATTTTCCCGCGCGTGCAGCTTCGACCTTATTTTTGTCCATATTTGGGCATAAAATTGGTGTCCTAAAATCGCCAGCTTTGTTTCAAGAAAGAGAGTCGCAAGTTACACGCCTCAAGGTCACGTGCTTCTGCCTGAACCAATAACAGGTTTTTCGTATCATTCTTAAAGGCTTTAGATGATCATGAAGAAACCAAAGAAGTATCCAAACGAGTTCAGTTGCTGCTTAAAGAGGAGACAGCGGCGGTTCAAACAAAACTGGTGAGAACTGATCAAACTCCTCGAGTGTGGGATTGAAAACTGTTAAATGAAGTTACTACAGAGTCACGGCAGAAGAGGAGAAAAGATTCTTTAGGCACTTGAAGTCTCCTCTTGCGGTAAATTTTTTTGTTTTTGGCGGCTGGTCTCTTGGTTCAACTCTTTATTGTATGAAAGAAAAGCATATTTGAAGTGCGGGTTTGTATAGACGAAAGACAGAAGTAATCCTCTTACTTATCTGGACAATTTGTCTCTCATAGACACCTGAAAATCTTAGGCGGCTTCAATGTGAACCGAGCCTATGATCTCTGCGAAGAGGTTACTCTTTATTGTGAGATAGCGTTACCCCTAAAAAGAAAACATTCAGCCCTCGCTGCCTTTCTCATGTAAATCCTTCTGTCCTGTCTGGTTTCTTTGAGAAATATTTCCTTTTCACTTTTGCTAGTTATCACCACTTAACTCAAGGTTACGTATTTTTTGCTACTGTACTAACCTCGCATAGGGGTGTAAATTTCGGACTTTTGGTCTCACTTAGGGTGTTCTGAGCAAAACGCCATCACATGTAGCCGAGAAGGTCTCGTTTTATGGTTGCACGCGAAGAAATATAAAAATGTTATTAGAATTGCTTTCCAATGATCAATAGTTTCGGCGGATTTAACAATTATGCATGGACTTTCATTATACTCTGTTTTCAGGCAAATGAAACACAAGAACATGAAGAACTCAAGAAGATCAAGGAGCAAACTGAAGCCAGACTCAATATTCAGATTTCGTCTTTGACAGAAAACCTTAGTGCTGCAAGAGCTGAAGCAGAAAAACTCCAACAAGAGACGAGGGCGACTGAAGAGAAGCTTACTGAGGCCGAGAAACGAAATGATGATTTGAAAGGAGAGATGACCGGTGAGTGACCGCTAGTAAATAGTTTCAACATATAGTGTATTCGTCATCGTGTTTAATTGTAGGTGTGTAAAAACTAGCGATGAAAAGTTAAACTTCCGACGTTTCGGCGACCTCATGAAATGAATATGTGAGTTCATAGCAGATATAAAATACAGATTCAATCCTTGCTAAAGTCTTTGTCTAGCTCTTTTTCACTTATGCAAATTTGGGGTATTTTATATCTGTTATGAACTCGCATATTCATTTCCAACTCCTTGATAATGGTGTCATGAGGTCGCCGAAACGTCGGAGATTAACTTTTTATAGCTGGTTTTTATATGTCTGTGTTTCCCAAAATCATCATTAATTAGAATTTTGTGTTTAATTGTTTTCTTTTAATTACCTGTTTCCTTTAGTTTTGGAAGCAACTATTCAAAATAATTTGGATGAAAGGAGAAAACTGCTAGAGAGGTTTGTCATTTGACTATCAGTTTAGTTGTGAAGGTTACTCGTGATTTCCTTTTGGCAAGATAAAAGCATCTTATTTCCCCAATATTTTAAGGGGGGAAGTTTCCAGTTTGAAGAGCCCTCGAGCAATCTATCAATGGGTGGTTCTCAAGAGACACAGATAACAGTAGTGTAATGTACAAACCCAAGATGATAATGGTAGCGATGACGTATCCAATAGACCTTTTTACCGATGGTTATGACTAAAATGGATACTCCAAAATAAGGTGGAACAATTCGTGACACATATACAAGTGTAACATTTGGTGACGTTAAGTGGCAACCTCAGTGTTAACTCTGTTTAGGCAGAAAATAACTGCTGGGTTAGGCACTGATCTCTAGTAATTAGGTCTAAGTACCGACTCGAAATGGTTACCGTTCATAAATTGTTCTTGTGACGCTATATTTAAACTTAGTAAAACTTTAGTAAGATCGTTTTGTACTTTATGTATTCAAAACTAAATGTCTTACCTTATTTTGGAGTATGCATTCTAGTCACAACCTTGACACGGCGGCCATTTTGAATTTCATTGTTTCAAATACCTGTTACGTGATTCTCAGGGGGCAAATCTATACTAATTTGCCCCCCCTGAGAATCCCATAACAGCTATTTGAAACAATGGAATTCAAAATGGCCGCTGTATATATTGGTAAAAAAAGTCTATTGTTGCTAGATTGGATGTCTCGCGTGATCAGCTGCCAAGTTGTTTAACCGAACAAGGAAAGGTGTTTCCATACGAATGGGGCTGGAGTCTGGACACCAACAAGGCAGTCATGACGTCATGTGAAAAGCAGCGACTAGGAAGCTTCTTTTTGACAAGAATATTCAAAATTTGAAGCATGAGACCTTGCATTCATATCTGAATTTAATTTTGTTTTCATTGTTGATAAGATGTGTGACAGGAGACGAGGCTTTAGAAAAGCAGAAAAAAGAGAATGCTGATCTCAAAAAGAAAATGGAAAATGCACAAGCCGCCATGATGGAATTAACACAAGAAAACCAGTCGCTACAGGTAAGATTTCTGCCTCATGAACACCAGCATGTTTCTCCTTCATTAAGGACGGTGCCTACTAATTCAAAGGTATTTCTGCGTGGATTATGAATATGCGGGAAAAGCAGATCTTAACAAGTGTTATGAAATCCAAAGATAAAAAAAATTACGATAGCGTGCCCGAATTTTCCTAAAATA
>OX421456.1:245000-270000 GCA_949126865.1 Montipora capitata | reverse complement strand
ACACAAAGCAGCCTTTCACAAATCCCTGCCTCCTTATCACCGAACAGACCGCCTGCTCCTTGCAAATTAAGTCAAGTATTCATCTTGAATAATAAGGTACATGTATTATCAGCAAACGCCAAAGAAAACAATAAAAACCAAGAGAAAATGAGGGGACAGAGAGGGAGGCTCAGGGCGTTGGCCGGGATATGTCATGTCCACGAAAGTTATTTTTAGACGAGCGGAAGTCTTTGTTCTTCCGAGACATTCGCATGCAGTC
This sequence comes from Montipora capitata, assembly GCA_949126865.1. Classification (NCBI taxonomy): domain Eukaryota; kingdom Metazoa; phylum Cnidaria; class Anthozoa; order Scleractinia; family Acroporidae; genus Montipora; species Montipora capitata. The sequence goes on along the minus strand of OX421456.1, from coordinate 269,741 downwards.
TTGCTTCGCTCTCAGGTTCTTAGTGAAAAGAGAAAATGGCGGCGCACGTTAGAAGGCTGATGAATATTTAAATTCATCATGTCTTTTCAAAATATTTTAAGCAAGAGCCGATACAACGTAGATTTTATTTTAGTGGTGTACTATATTTCGGCTGGCCAAACCAGCCTTCTTCAGGTACAATGAGAGTTTACATTGAATTGCTTCTATGTACATATATATATAGTAAATGGATGTTGACGTAATACTGACTAAGAGTCACGGAAAAATAACGGAAATCACTAAAAATAATAAACTGAAATCTAATACGTTTCTTCGCGGATATTAAGACCGTTGGGATCAATTGTCCTGCCTTTTAAAATTAAAAAAGCTTCCCTGGCCTTACGGATCGAGTCTCTGTTAGAAAATATTTTTTCGATAGGAATTAATTGCATGTCCTTGGAGATGTTGTGGGGAGAGGAGAGGAAATGTTTTGCGACTGTAGTAGGTTTGGATTTGGTGTTAGCGTTATCTAAAGTGCGGCGGTGTTCATTAAAACGGTCAAAATGCATGCGGACGTCTCGGACGACAGACTTCCGCTAGAACAAAGACTTCCGCTCGTCTAAAAATAACTTTCGTGGATATGACATATCCCAAGGGCTGGAACGGGAGCCTCCCTCTTTGTGCCCTCATTTTCTCTTATAGAAACGTATTTGTTGCTTTTTTGTAATGTCATGATCATCTCTACATGAAATCCCCAACTTTATCCGGCTCTTTGCGTTTTTTCTTTCTTCAGTCATATTCTTTGAATCCAAACCAAGGCTTCAGCTGAGGACAAGCCAAGTAAATGTTGAAGTCATCGCGTCGCAAGGGTGAGGTGGGCAACACAGAAGGCCAGGCTCTCTGATGATGGGATTTTGTGAAAGTCTTATTGCAGCTTCACGAATTAGAATTTAGTTCTTCTTTACCTGTACGTACTCCATTTCTAGTGTACAGTAAGGCATTCGTAAAAGTTCAAGTCGCTAGTCACGCGGGTTTTTCAGAGGACATTCCGGGCTTACCTCGGTAAATGGCCTCTTGCAGTTAAACCGTAAATACTCAAGAAAACATGGCCTTTAAAAGGTTATCGATATATTTTTAAATAAAAGTAATGGAAGAATCCGTCGTAATTTTGTATCATTTCAGATAAAGGAAAGCTTCAAGGTCTGTAGTATTTCCTTGGTATATTTTAATGAAAACTGATGACACTACAAGTTAAGGGTCGCTATATTTGTGCATTTGTGGAAGAAATGTAATCTTAATTAAATGAAATAAACTGCTGAGCGTTTTAAAGGCACTCTTTCAGACGGAGCAGATGAGATAGATTGAATACGATAGAGGGATTGCCATCTTCCCCAGGGTCAAACATTCTTGTTTCAGAAAAACTTTCTCTTGACTAGTGCGAATCAATCAATAATTAAATCTTTATTATTATCCTCATATATAAATTTACATTTAATTTGTTTGGTTTACATAATGTAGAATTCAGTACGAGATGCCTGGAATAATGTATAAGCAGAAACCCATAAGGGTTGAAACATGTAACGGGCGTTCACAGCTTCCGAATATTCAGTGTGAACTGATTGGTTGAATGTTTCAGTGCTAAGTACCATATTTGGAAACCCCTCGCTCTTGTTGTTCCAAATATGGTACTTAGCGAACTGAATATTCAGAAGATTGTTTCCCAGCACACAAGGGGCCGTTACACGTTTCAACCCTTTTGGGTTTCTGGTATAAGTCAATTCCAAGAGCGCCCTCCCCACCCCCCACCCGGGCATTTGACAACATGTTTGTAATATTGTCCCTTGCATTTTCCTATCTGACAATGTTTTGTAAAAGCCACAGATATTCAAAACACGGGAAAATGCTCAGCTGCGGCAAATTTATTTTTATCAGTAACTTCACACCGCTATCGGACATTCACAATAGAAAAGTAACAAGTAAGTCGGGTGCTGCTTGTGATTAATTCGTTTTCTATTTTTGGTTGCGTAGTCCATTGTTTTTATCCTCGAGAAACCACGGTAAACTTTCTGGTTGTCTGGGACGACCGCTAATTTCGAGCACTGCAGGCGTGCGGGCTCAAATCGCCATTCATCCAACCTTTTTGTAGCGAATCATCCCTTTATAATTTTAGGGGAATAAAAACGTAGAATTTGGTATCTGCTCTCATCGTCGAGTAACACTAATCATCGCCGTGGAATTTATGGAATTGTATATCAGTAATGAAAAGAACGAATTAAAAAAAAAAAAAGAAATGTGAACTGTTGGTACTGTATTGGATTACTGAAAAACAATTTTGTAGCAGTTAGGTTGATAAGGTCAATCGGCCCCACAGCTTATCGCAATACAATAGGCCATTTCCGAGTTCATGTCTGCCTCCTCTTCAAAGCGAGTCTACGAGCGAAGTTTTTGTGATTGCAATTAGTCCTACTTTACATATGACAGAAAACTAATTCTCATAAGAAAAACTTACCACTTTAGCTCGCTTTGATGAGGCCGACATGAACTCGGAAATGGTGTATCTTCTGCGTCATTTGGAATCAGGTCGCCGCCTTTTTTGCTAGTTAGTTAAGAACGTTGAACTGTAAAAACGTCTTTTCATCTTTACGAATCGATATAGACGAATGTTACCCCTGAAGAATACTGGAGTTCATTCCTCCTTGTCATACGTGAAACAGGTAAGTGTGTGTGGCGTCTCCTTTTTTTAAATTCACCGAGCAAATTGAAAAGTACTTTGTTTTTATCGTCAGGCAAACAAAGATGTCTATCAAAAAATATGAATGAACTGGAAACAATGCAGAACACCAAGGCTTAAAAGGTAAGACTTCAGATAATTTTTATCCTGGCAAAAGTCGCTTTCATAGTAGACTGTGAGCAATCTCTCTTTTGTTCTAAAACTGCTGAAACAAACGAGTACGTTGGACTTGCAAAATGGCATTATCGCGGGTCGCAAATACCGCGGGCGTGTTTTTTTTTCGCTCTAACCCTAACCACAGTATTTGCGTGAAGAAAGTTCAACGATTTTAGAGCAAAAGAGAGACTACTCGCAGTCTACTTTCATAAAGATCATTATCAGAGGTTGTGACTGCGTTTTCACTCGAGTGACCAGCAGCCATATAGGATTACTGAAACAAAGTATTTGCAGAAAAATAGAGTTCAATTCCTGGAGGATTAGTTTGGTACACCATCGTGGCCGCCATTTCTTTGTTTTGGTTCACCAACATGGCCGCCGTGACGTCATGTGAAAAGGCTCTATAGGTGGTTTGCAAATGCTCCGATGTTCAATTCAGAAAGGAGCTAAGATGGCGGCGATGACGTAACGTGAAAACCACCTCTTGAAGAAACTGATTTTAGAAGCACAAGTTTTAAATACAAAACAACAAACACATGATCAAAAGATTTTAATATATTAATTTTTCGCTTTTCTTATTATTACTTACTGCTCCGGCTATAGCTGATGTGTTGACCGTGTCTGACGTTCAAATTATTTACCAAAGAAAGTAAATGTAACGAGCATAATTATCCATTTCCTTTGCCTTTATCTTGCAATTGGTGGTCAGTACTCTCGAGTCAGGTAAAGGAAATCCATAAACTGTTTTGTGTGAAAAGAGGGTGATCATGTTTGTAAGAGACATTAACTTAAGATTCTGAACACTCCATAAAATTATCGGTAACGAATTACAAATGCCAGTGGTATCGCCCTTGACACTATTTAGGTCTTTGGGTTCTATCCATGGTGTATATGCCAGTTTCATCCATAAAGCGGTCTTTGTAAACTGTATTAAGCAAATTATTCCTCTCACCGTTGGTTGTTTACGAACCTTCTTGAGCGACATCTTACTTATGAAGCTTTCTCATTAGCGTCCACGCACTTTGCGTGAGAAGACGGTGTAGATTGTGCGATGAGTAATAACGACTGCGTCTCGTCGGACAGTTCAGTTAAAACACATCCATAATCCAGGCCTCGGAAAGAAATGGTAACGGGGATCGTGATTATTACTAAAAGAAGTCTTCTTAAACGTTCTTTTAAAACAGGAAGCAGATTAAGCTCGCCTTATGCAAACTGGAGACTTATTGTCAAACCCACTTTGCAGTTTTACGAACGTAGAAATCTTAATTGGATTGAGTCGTCTTTGCATTCAACAAGCCATTAGTTTTCAACGTACCCAGCAACTCACTGTAGAAAAATGTAAAAAAAAAATCACAAGCCTAAAAGATCACACAAGTTGCACTCTTGGGAGGGGGCCCGGTCGCTGATCCGTTGTGCGCTGATGAAGCATTCGCTCTTGAATTTTCCTCCTCGACGATTTTCGCAACTTTGGACACTGCTTGAGCTGCACCATCACTGTTGCCATTGGCGACCGCCTGAGCAACCTCGGCTGCTGCAGAAGCAGCTTTTATTGCGGGTGTAGAATGCTTTGATTTGGCAATTTGCTGTGCCGTTGCGCCCGCAACAGCAGCAGCTACCGCACCCGCCGCCATGCGCCTGATTTCTTCGGCGACTTTCTTGTCCTCTCTTGTATTGTCCGAGTCCGTTTTCGGCGACTGCAGATCAGAGAACTCGACACCTTTCTTTTGTCTGCTGGACGGAGGGACAGGGTTAAACTCGAGGGATATCGACGAGTCCAGGTTAGCGTTGTTTAGTACCTGGAGATAGAAAAGAAAAAAAAACGCTTTTACGTTTTGTTTCCACTTTCGGCTCAGTTGCCTTCTATGTTTACTTGTTCGTTGGGTTCGCCTTCTGGGTACCTTTATCGCAACCACTACCGCCTATTAGTGTTACTACAACGTTGGAAGCTCTGTTCGCTCCTGTACAATCGGCGCGGGTTCTTTTTAACGTTCTACGGTAACGTGAGAAGCAGCCTTCAGTCAACGACTATTCCTATTAACAGATGGATCTTGAGTACGACCCAAATACCTTCCGCTCAAAGATCATTGTTCTTCCAAGCGAGATCTCTCAACAGAAATCACGACATCGAGAAATCCACCATTTTGCACGTATCTAACACAAATTTGCTCAGTGTTGACAGCACGTAACACTGGAACTCCCGATCTTAATCTGGCGCTGGTAAAATGAACTGTAGGAATTCTGGCCCCGTGTCGTTTCCCGTTTTTACAGCTGAAGACCGTGTTAAAGGGTAGGTGACCGACGGGTTAATCATCTGTGGTAATTTATGGTGAATAATGGAAAGGACTTTTACCTGCGCTTCGTGCTCTGGTGTGCGCGGAGGTTCTGGCGGGTGAATATCCCCGGTACCGTAAAGAGTTCCGTTACAATAGGAGATAAGGGCACTGACTTGCCCTTGATCGTATTGGTGCGAGAGAGCAGTCCCTGAACCAGCACTCAAATCCAAGCACACACCGTTATCCTTTAACAGGGATCCCAGTTCATGGCGCTCAGATTCCCAAGTTGATTTATCAAACAGAACAGAGACCAGAGGCTTGTTGTTTGACAGAGCAAATTTTACGTCCTGTGAGGCACGAGTCCAGTCCAGGTATCTAAATATTACGAAACAACAAGATGGGTCAGAAAGAAACTTCTCGGCTTTGACATAAAATGAAATAAGTTGGTGTGGTGGTGATTTAGTTTACTTTCCTTCATAAGATGGTTTTAACTGTTGAGCCTGTGGCCGGATGTATTCCTTCAAAGTATTCTTCAAGCATGCCCCTCTCTGAGGTATTTCCGTTTTTTTTTTCCAAGTGTTGAATGACATTCAAGATCGACTTATAAACCTCGTGAGTCTTACCGATTACCGTCCCCTACATCCATCGGAAGCTCTCCTTGTTCATTGATTTACTCTCTCTCTCCTCCCTTCCAACCCAACCGTAACCTTGGGATTCACTAAAATTAATTTTTTAGGCCCGCATGCTGTCTTTCGTTGCATACGATTTCCAAAAGAAAAATCCAGATGTAATGAAAAATTAAAATTATGAATATATATGTACCGATATACCGTGGCTACGCTTGGAAAAGATCACGGCGTTCCTCACAGGAGTGGAACTTACTATGACCTGGTGTCCCAGATCGGTCCCACCACAGAGCAGCGGGCGCCTCCACGACCGGTTGTTTACAAGCCGATTAACGCTAATCCCTGATTAAAAAATATCCAAGGAGTTTATTTCTCTACTCCCAAATGCTGTTCAGCGCTGATGCGCGGCGAAACTTTACATTACAAGAAGTCAATCTTGAAAAACAAAAATAAGCAAAAGGCAAAAGAACCTTTCAAAAAAAAATTGAAAACATGAAACAAAAGTTTACGCTAATCCTGGATTAAGTTAAGTTAAGTCGAAAGTCCCGATAACTTTTCGGGCCCGAAAAGCCAGTCGTCAAACTGCAATCTGCTTAGTTTGAAAAGCTAATCCTTTAACATGTTTTTGATGTAAGAAAAACAAAGAGGATTGCGAAGTTTGATGGCTTAGAACCCCGTCGTTGCGAAGATATAAAGGCAATTGTGGCACCCGAAATAGGCCCGAAAAGTTTCGGGACTTTTGAGAAACAGGCCACTGGACGCAGCACATTAAACGCGCCAACCATGAATGCATAAAGGCTAGTTTTACAAGCAACGTATACATACACACTGGATTAACTTGTCGTTAATTAAAGTCTTTTCTTGTAACAAAAGGTACTAATTATCAAACCGCTGCTGAGTTGGTGCCTTTCATACGTCTCTTGTGAAAGCAACTTTAACATTTTTATGGATTAACCTTTTCGTAAAGTCATTTGAAAGGTGTAAGAAGGTCGGCTTCACCTGGCTTCTGGTGGCCTTGTTTTTTTTTCATTTTGATGGTCTTCTATTCGTTACAATAGCTTCTCGGCGACAGTTTGCATAAACTTCTTCAAGGGCAGGGAAATATGACCCAATGTTCATTTTATTGTAATGAGTCGTTTCTTTTTAAAATATATGCTAAATTACAAACCGCAATCGTGTTCTTTTTCACTTTTTGAGTCGATGAATCAAGTTTTGTTTTGATCCTCAGTTCGGCGTGTTTGCTTAAATTTCATACAACGCAAAACAATATATTTAAAAACCCGTCTTGAGAATACGGTATAAAAATAAAAAGTGGATTTACTTCTCGGATCTTGTTGAAAACAGCTTCTGAGAAATATTCTGGCTTTCGCGCAGGTTATGTCATAAAAAAAAACAATTTCCATCGCTGTTATCAACCATTTACTAGATCGAAAAGAATTAGTTTTTCCTTAGCATACGTTGATGTATTTGTCTTGGCAACAATGGTTCATCAAAAGAGAAACGGTCACTTTAAGAGACGAAATACGAACTTTGTTTTCGGGCACCAGATACGTAACGCAAATGAGAGACAGAATGACAATGTGTGGTCGCTAGTATCCGCCATTACAAAGATCACAACAAGATGCTTTCTGTTTTGAAAGACATAAATTTAGCGTGAAATAAAAGTACGAGTATAAGATGACTTATTCTATTTAAAGAAATTGACAAGAAATGGTACAGTGTTTAAATATTGCAAATTCAAACGCAAATTCGACCTTTTATGCAAAATTAAACTTAACCGAGACGAGTCATTTCCCGACAAAGATAACACGATGTCCAATTGCTATTCACTGGTCGGGTAATACTTGACACGAGGCAGTAATTGTTGGCGACAGAAAAAAACGAAAACAAATATATCCAACAGCTGAACGGTTCATTTCTTTCTAAGTTTTCCCAGACCAACCAATAAATGCTGCAGTAGTATATCATTGCGATCCAAATAACGTTCGTCATACCTCGTTACTGTTCTTACAATAATTTTTTCGCAAAGTAACTTCTTTGTCTTGGCGTAGGTCAGTCCTCTCGTGTAGCTGTCTTTTTTGCACTGTGCGATCAGCGATAACTTAGTGATTTTGTGGCAAGGAGTTTGTTGATTGTCTTAGATACTGCTATCAACCAAGAAACATGGAAAAAACAGCAGCTGATATCGCGGATTATCCGTGACGTCATACCCAGTGACAAGCATATTTATTTCACCCTTGTTGTGACACGAAGCACACGCGCGCGCAACTTTGGCCTATAAATTGTGGTATTACTTGACTTAATATTTTACTGTCTTGAAATTATCAAAAATAAATATGTTAATGACATAGCAGACGTCGTTCAATTTTTTTTGGAGAGAAACATAATATTACTCAAGGATAATGCTCATTATTGAAGAAACCAATGTGAGTCTAGCGACTGACAACGAGCAATTAAATCTGAATGAAAAAATCGAGAAAGTCACGGAAATTGTCCATGTGGTAGGTAAAAACAATTTTGGAATATTTGCTTAGTAAATAAGGTCAAATCTCGTGTCAAAAGTAAAGATTTGTGGTGAGGAAATCTTCGAATATCATCAAAGATAAAAAAAATACTTCGAATGCAAATCGATGGAAATTTAGTGTAAAAAAGAACAAAGGAAAAAAAACAAATTGATTAAGAAGTGTAGCAAACGGTCTGTAGCAACGCGATGTTAAACAGAGATTTGTTACGCTGTGTCGACGTTTCGGCAGTTAACCCTCAATCGTTATCTTCAGAAAATACCGTGACAGTGAATAATAGTTCGCTTACTTTCGAAATTTACCGGGCGGAAATGAGTAACACATTTCTGTCGACGACTTTCTCCATCACTGGAGTCTTTTCATGAAAAAGAATCAGGAATTCTCACACGGTTACACGTCAAAGGTGAATGAGATTTGAAGTCCCTCTCTGTGCAACAGTTTCTACCTTTTGCTTGTTTAAGAATTGATGAAAATCAGTTATTGAGCAAACATATAATCCTCTCTTCGCGAGGAAAATGCCACAGGCAGAATTAATCGGAAATAGAAAGAAAACAGAAAAAAATTGCAGTGTCAAGCAGGAGCCTAAACACTAGTGGAATGATGAAAAAAATAAAGACCAATAAACATTCAAGACTTCGCTGACTGCCTTAGATCTCGTGTTCTTACAGCGACCTTCAGATTGGAGCACGCGCAGACGGTAATGCGCCTGCCCAGTACAGAAAACACGCACTCGTAGTCGTTCTCATCTGAAGGTCGCCATTATATGAAGGTAAACCGGGGACAAAAAGTTCGACTCGTCACTGCGGCGTCTCACTATTTCGTGGTTACTTTTTTTTAACACGTCCTCTATTTCAAATGTCGTCATGTCGTTTCCAGTCCGCAGTTTTCCCTTCATTTTATTATTTGTGTACTGGGGAGCGCATAGTGATGGTAGAAATACACTGCAACACACATGCGTGATTGGTGAGGGTAGAGTCGGGTGAAGGGGGAAGGGGTGGGTCAGCTTCTCGTTGAGTATGTAATCCTTAGTTCTTACGTGATTTCCAAACTCCAGATGGAGCCGTGATCCGTCGACTATCGCGGCTTCGTTGCAGTCTTGTACTATTTAAAAGACCTGAACTTCATTTCAGATTTTCTTCAGCGCATTTCGTGTTAGCGGTTTGAAGGCCATACTTCTCGGTGTACGGAGTATCTAGATACAAGTCACTTTGGGATACGTAGAAATCATACGAAGCAATCTGTGGGCTGGCACCAAGTTATAAGTGATCTTGTTTTCTAAAAAAGTCGCGTCGCTCTTCTTCATTAGTGTTCCTGGAAGAGCCGCGCTTCACGTTAGTACCATATGGATTACAGGTGCGATTTATGATTGTTCTCCTCGTCTATAAAATTCTCTCCCATTTGATTTGAAATCAAGGTTTTTTGTGGACGAATTTAAGCGCTGCCTTTAAACTTTCCTTTTCAGGCAAGTTTTCTTTAAGATTTGCTTCTCGCAAATAGTTGTCTTTATAATATATTATTTTTCCCATTGATGCTTGATTCGTAAGACGTTTAGTTCGTTAGACCTGTCGTTTTCATAAATGTTACATTTAGTTTGTCCGGCGTTATTGGTCTCATTTTTGGACATAACACTATAGAAATTATAACATTATTTTTAATTCCTCACGAGGCACTGAAGTTCGTATTCAGAGGGTCAAAGTTGCTGACATTGAATCACACAATGTACGTATCGAAAGCTACTTAACCACAGTTTGCTTTTAATTGCAAAATTACAGTTCTAAAACAGGTTTTGGACTGTTGCTTGAAAGAGCGGTTTAAAATCTTTCATTCGTATTTCACACGGACTCAAGTTTGCAAAGCATAGAAAGAAACATTCTTTGCAGACGCCCAAATGGCTCTTCCAAACATAATTTTGAAGTTAAATATTCATAATAAACACCATAAGCCATATAACCACAGCATTAGATTTTCACTAAAATTTCAACACTTACTGCGGAGTGATAAAAGCTAAAAACAGAGATGAGCCTGCGATGATCTTCCGCTGTTTTTCGACAAGTTCGTGTCCTGTGGTACCAGCAAGTCCCCAGTCCCCTACACAATCAAACCCGGCCGTGTCCAGGGACATTTGCAGCAGTTTTACTTCATGTTGTTGATCCGGATGATAACTGATGTACAGCATCGATTTGCCTAAAGAAATATTCCATCACAATTCAAAGTCAACACAAACTGCACTCGTGTAGGCGCATCCCCATTAAATGAGATACACTGAGGTGATAAATTCTGCACAGAGTGGGCAATAAAGCCGCGGAGGAGTGGTCAGCTCAGTTACGGTAGAGCAATGCCTTATGGGTTACCGTACCGGAGGTCTTGGGTCCGAGTTTTCGAAGCAAATAGCCTGACTTCCGCTTCAGGCGAGTGAGGGTTTTTTAACGTCCTAAAGTGTCAATAGCACTGGACTTGAAAGTGTAATCATGTGAAGATGTTGGTCCGGTCTGGGTTCGAACCCGCCATCTCGCGCACGGGTACAACTGACCCGTCGGCGGTCGGGACAATAGCAATCGGCAATCTCGACCCAAGAGCTCTTCTCTTTTTTGCGCATGACTGAGGGTTGGGACGATCCGAGGCTCTGGTGACGAGAGTGTAGCAATTGGGTCTTTAATGGGTGCTCCGTTTGTAACGACATTTGATGTCGGTTAGACTTTTCAGCCTTGTCGCAAAAGGGCGATGAAATATGTCCCGTGTTAAAATACTTGTTCATGAACTACGTAGAATGTTTAAGAACCCCACATATGTTCAGCAAGGGGACGTAGTCCCTAATTGTTTGGCATATTCCACAGTTTTAGAAAGCGCATTTTTGTATAATTCCGGTACTTTGAAAATGCACTGTATAATGCTTTCGCAAGCGTGACACACTTAAAAGTTGCTTGAAGTGCAGTTTTAGCTATCCAAAACAAAACAACCAAATAACTAGATGATGGCATGCCACAACTTTGCTTGGCTTTCCAATAAACTAAATTTTAAAAAGGGCATAACTTGGCCATCCTTGTATGTTAAAGCAAGTTATGGGCACATTGTCTTATCACTTAAATCATAGTTAGTATGCTTAAATATACTCACATGCGATATTAGCCAGCCAACTGATGGAGTCTCCTGGAATCTCCAGGTGCTCATCAACGTGCAAAGCTGTCAAATTCACAAGATAAAAACCAATCCAGTTATATTATGCATTTTATGAGGTATTGATTAATAATCTTACTGCCTACAGAGACGCAACTATGAAACCGGCCTCAAGAGACTTGAAGAACATTGGCGCACAGCTCTAACGCGACTTGACGATTGTCAGCCAATTGGACTGCTATTGACTGACATGAGCAAAGTAATCTACGCAGGTATGCTCATGAAATAAGTGATAACTTTCAGGGATTACAATCCAGACTCGATATTAATGTGCAATATGCTTCCTATTGTACAAATCGATTTGAGTTTTCTTTTTTGTAACATAACTAAGGGTACGTTCGATTGACCTTATTCCGGAATAAGAATATACGTGGAGTGATGATTTAAAACGGTATGTCTGGCGTTTTGAAGCAACAGGGATAATAAAGATAAGTTTAAAATTGCGCAGGTATTTGACAATTTTAATGTGAATCTCCGTACGAATAAGAATAACAACTTTATTTAAGTGTCAATGGATTTAGCGCTAGAGCACTAATTGGGAACACTAATGAAATTACCTCAAATCAAATCAAATCAAATATTGGTTTTTGAGGAGAGGGGAAAACCGAAGTACCCGGACAAAAACCTCTCGGAGCAGAGACGAGAACCAACAAGCTCACACAGCCGAGACTGGGAATCGCACCCGGGCCACATTGGCGAGTGCTCTCACCACTGCGCCACCCCTGCTCCCCTAAGGATTTCTAACTTCTATTCCCATATATTCAACTGGATCCAAACCTCACTTTTGATACTCATATTAAAAAAAAAGTTTCATCCTGTATGTTGAGCCTTGGTCGGATCAGCCGCGTCAAGCATGCGTTTAATCACGACCTGCTTTTAATAGTCATTAATGCCTTGGTATTCAGTAAGCTGTTTTACTGTTCATCTGTATGGTCTAACACATCAGGAAAGAATATCGCCAAATTGCAATTGGTCCAAAACTTTGCCGCGCGCATCATCACAGGTACAAGGAAATTCGATCATATTACGCCAACTTTGAAAGAGTTGCGCTGGTTGCCTGTTAAACAACGTTTACACTTTCGCGACGCTGTTTTAATGTTTAAGTGTATGACTGGATGTGCGCCGCACTACCTTAGTAATCACTCTAAAACTCGTATTGAGGTTTCCCAACGCCAACCCGGAATTAACGGCTTCTGAATATTCCTTTGTACAGAACAACCACTGGACAGAAAACTTTTTATTCTCGAGCAGTGGACACTGGGAACAATCTTAGTCAAAACTTAAAAACTTTGGAGTGTGTGTTCTCTTTTAAATTTCATCTTAGATCAAGATTAATTAAAGACTTTTTAAATAGTTGCTGATAAAGAACATATTTTAAATCTATCACTCATACAATTTTATGCGTTTTCTTTTAATTAAGCCCTTTTATTTAGTTCACTTTTCCGACAAATAATCATCCTAACCATAAATTTTATGTATTTATTATATCATATATTTCAACGTAATTCCTCACCTGCAGGTGGTATAAACCAGCAGTAGTTTGCATGATGGTTGACTTGAGAATTGTATTCACTGACAAGCTCGTATAGTGGCTTATGCTTTGGTCTGTTACAGCCGAAAATTGGCACAGTCACCTGAAAGGGATGAGAATACTGCCTCAACATTGAAGGCACGCTCCTTTTTGCTAAATCGCCAATCTTCATCCATGTACTCTGGTAACGGAGTTTGAAAATAAACCATTTTCGAATTCTCACGGCTGGACTGGGTCCAGCATGAAATGGAGGCTAATTCGGGCAAATCTTTTCACACAAATTAAATTTGCCCGCATTAGCCTCCATTTCATGCTAGATCCAGTCCAGCCATGAGAATCCGAAAATGGTCTATTAACACCACAACAGACGAGCTTTCTTTCTACAAAATATTTCAAACATCACTTGCTTACTGACTTCTTGTTTTGCTTACTGAGTTTGTTACTTTTCAAAAGACATAAACCCATCATAATTTTTCATGAGGACTTTTCAGCCGGTAGTTATTTTAACGCTTAACGTAAAGCATGTAATTTCATTTAATTTAGATTTCAACAAAAAGTTAATTTATATCAAAATTTTGAATGACAAGCTTTTATTTCCTGCAATGACTAGCCAGATGAATTCAATTTGTTACCTCTGGGCAAATCCCTTTGTAGTTCGTCAACAGCGTCTCAAAGACGTAAAAGTACTTTGCCAGTACAACCCACGTCATGATAAGGGCCTGCTTACTTCCATCTGTGATCTTGCATCGGCCAATCATATCTACGGTGGTGTCATCACATGACATCCGCACAATGACCGGACCAATTTTTAGGATAACACCTGAGTTCCAGTATGTGCAGAGCTCGCAGGAGGGCTTCAGATTTGCGCATGCACCGATAAACAATGGCATGACACTGCCAACTGTCACGCGATCACGAAACTTGTAACGCCAGCCGACTTGGATGTGCCCCTCTGTTTGTGACTTAGGCCAAATTTCTGTATCCTAAAGTAGATAATTCACAGGAGATCAAATTTGTTACTTATGAGCTGAAAGTGCTCTATTAATTGAGGAGAATGCAAATGAAAGTAAGGCACATCTAATTAATGCTGGTTTTTGTTGAAATGGGAATACTTGGAGAAAAATCCTCTCAGAGCAGAGTAGAGAACCAACAAACGCAACCCACATGTGACTAGGAGTCCTGCTTGATTCTAAAATACTCGTTCACGTATTTGCAGCCTCCTCTAAAGTTGCTCCCCCAGTTTGAAATGGGGACGATATCTGTTTATAAACAGTATTCACACGTGGCAACCACAGGAACAAAAAACCCTTTGTTTCGACAGCCAATGAGGCTCTGGTTGGCACATTAATAACAATAGGTGATGTCAATGATATCTTCGCAATAGGCCATTTCCGAGTTCATGTCTGCCTCCTCTTCAAAGCGAGTCTAAGTGCGAAGTTTTTCTTATGAAAGTTAGTTTTCATTCATATGTAAAGTAGAACTAATTACCATCACAAAAACTTTGCACTTAGACTCGCTTTGAAGAGGAGGCGGATATGAACTCGGAAATGGCCTATTGGCTTCTAGAGATGCAGATAACAAGTTCATGAGAAATCTGTTGTGTCATCCAACATGGCGGTGCCATGAGGTTACTTGCAAAACGATTGTGACTAGAATGGATACTCCAACATAAGGTGAGACACTTAGTTTAGTGTATAGAAAGAGCCAAATGAGCTTCCTAAAGTTTTATTAAGTCTATGGTGTCACCCAAACAATTTAGTCACTTGAGATCAGTGCTTCACCCAGCAGTTATTCTCTGCCTAAACAGAGTGTTGTTTATCTGTCCAAGCGGGTTAACACTGAGGTTGTCAGGTATTGCCACTTAACATCACCAAATGTTACACCAGTATATGTGTCACAAAGTGTCTTACCTTATTTTGGAGTATCCACGCTTGTCATAACCCTTGCAAAACACATTTTTGACCACTGTGATGACAAATATCATTGTTGATAAGAGTACAGACAACGCTGAACCACTTAAGATTTGTTAACTGGAACACATTTATGAATGCCCTCACAACCATGCCAACCTTGCTAGACTTCAGATGTTCACCATTCTTACCTCTGACTCTGCCAGCAGCTTTGAAAGAAGAGGAATGTAATATCTCTTGAATACTGAACAAGACTTGTACTGTGACATGATTAGCTCAACGTCATAATTTCCCTTTGGAGCACCTTCCATCAAAAAGCCAAGGCCTCTGAACAAACCAATCACACACTGTAACTCTTCCTCCTCCAAGAGTGCAGTGATCTAATTATGAAATGATTGAAATAAAACAGAAAGTTTGGTCTAGTATAGGTGATCAAGTTAAACTTTTTAAGCTGTTTGCCTCATTTTTCTTCTTTAAATAAACCTCCTTTCTTCCAAATTCAAGCAACCAGGAAGAGGGTTGTCTCAGTGGGAAGAAAGACTTTCCTGGGTTTGATTCCCTATTCCAGGATCTTTATTTCTGTTTTCTTTAAACCAGCCAATCTCGCTATCCACTACAGGGGTTCACTGAGATTAACATCAAGCAAGAGCTATTGATTACTACTGATGCAAAGCTTATAAAAGGATTTTCATGAGCATGCTCCAGGTTCCTATTCTATTATGACACTGGCTAGAAATGTCTACAGTGATTCCAAATTCAACTCTAACTTGCTTTGTAAACAGCCAGTTGGTTGTCTCCTGCCAGTTGGGGTACTTAATCATGTTCTGTTTCATCTAAATGATCACTTACAGATTACAAAGTGGAGTACATGTATCTGTCAACTAGCCTACAGACTGTAATAGCAAAGTGCACTTTCACCCTAAACATTTCATTCTCAACCAAAGCACTTACATTAGTCACATTTTTTCACATCTTACCTGGAAGCATAGAGGTATAACTGACTCGCGCACAAACCCTTTGCTGACAATATCATCAATGGCTGCTCTTAAAGTCCATTCATTAGGCCGTGCACCCGTTGGCCAGAACATCTCAAGTTTGCCTGCCTTGATGAACTGAGGGACATATTCACGGGGGTCTGTTTCACAAAGAATCCCTGCTATGCAATTAAGGAGAGCACTGGGATTCAAGCAAACAATCTTGGAGTAGCCTTGGGTTTGGTGATGTGATGGGATGTTGAATACTAAGATACAACCCTGAAAGAACAAATCAGTTTTGAAACTCAATTTGGAAGATGCCACGACATCCCTGCATTTGCTTTCTTCAAAGTCTGTCATTTTACAGGGGCCATGATATTAACTCCATCAACTGCGCTACCCAGAAATAACAAAGGCTCTTTTCTAGTCACTCCGACTATAAAGGAAAATGACCTCCGACATTTTTATTCTACAAAGAACATCTTTTCCCTCTCCTTTTGCCAATTGTCTTGCAAACTAATGAACTCAACAACTTTGAAAACGAAGATGTGAATGTTTTAGCTACCTACAAGTACCCTCTTCAAAGCCCCCTCCCAATCAACATTTCGGCAATGTAAAGGCAAAAAAGTAAACCTTGGAATACAACACTGTCCCTCCAGTAAAGCTTTCCACACCTTGCTCTCCAATAAAGTAGTTGCTTTTTGGAGACTCTCATCTGTCATTCCCACATTTGAGGCAATCTGCAGAAAGTGATCCCAAGAAAGCAGCATAGTGTTGCTTTCTCTTAATTGCAGAATCTCACTGTAGAGATACACAATGCTTGGGCTGATTTCTTCAGCTAAGTGGGGGAATAATGTGGTGTCCATAAGCATTTCAGTGACATGGTGCTGCAGTTCTGATATGCCCTGAAAAATTAGTAAAGTTGTTTAGTAGAGGTGTTCTGTTATGGCCTACTGGTAGCAAGTATCTTGATAAAGGAAAGGTGTCTGGATGGTAAAGTTTTTTTATGGTTGCCTTTGAATGGCAGGTGACATGTTGAGTGAGAATAATGGGATACATGTGATAACGGACTGGATGGGTTTCCTTTGACATCAAGTGAAGTTGCAACAAACCATGAATTTTTGCCACCTTGTACAATACAATACAATACAATACAATACAATACAATATTTTACTGATTTGATTAATGATGCTTAATAGATAAAATAAAGGAAACGAAAGTACATGTACATCATGAAAAGGAAACACGAGGTCAACCCCATAACGTTTCCAAAAATAACAAAAACAAGAATATAATAAAACAAATGGATAAATTATTAACCATCACAGCGTTCGTGCTACTCCTTGAAAAGCCCTGGAATTTAATTTTGGACTCCAAGGGCACTTGAAAAGCCCTTGAAAAAAAGGATTTAGTGGGAAACTGCTTGAAAACTCCTTGAAGCTTTGCTTGCATGAAAATTGTTGAGATTGCATCACGCTAAGTTAAAGGAACTTTTTAAAAAATTGAGCCCAAATTTGACTAATGGGGTAAGATTAAATGCAAAATTTAAATGCCTGTGTGTGCACTAATAACTCACAGCATGTGGGAAAGAATAATAAAGATAGGTCTTTTCAGCAAAGAAAACACTATGTATGGCAAAGAAATCTTACAAACATCCCTTGAAAATGCAATTTCTGGTTCTTAAATACTCCTGGAATTTTGTAAACAAAATCCAGCACAAACCCTGTATCAGTATATACATTGTGAATTGTGAAAAGACTTAAATCTTGTTTCAAAAAGTTTAAAAGTTTCTGCTTAAACTATGTGCTGCAGGAGTTTGTTCTAGTCCTGCATTTTTCACAAGTAATTTTAAAAAGTGATGAGCATGTGAACGGTTATCTAAGGTTAGTTCAAAGAAGTCACTTAAGTTCAAATTATTTATGCCAAAAACAGTTTTTTAACATTCTGCAATGGAGATGCACATTTAGGGCCTCTCTTTCTCTAGGTTGATCCAATTCAAAATTTTGAGATGGTCTTCAGACTCCCATTTCTCCCTGTCATTGTCCAAGCGCAAGGCCTGATACTCTCCTCTGGACTTTTTCAAGTGCTAGAATATCTTTGACTATCTAATCGTTTTGGTTGCCCAGGAGTTAAAAAAAAAAATGATGCTAAGAAAATTCTCACCATTCCTTTTAAAGTACTGACAAAAAACACTTGTTCTGGTACGTTGGGCCAACTTTGAAGAAGAATCTCCAGCTTGTTTATTCTTGATTCAATGCATTTGTCTTTCCTTAGATCCCTGTTTGATAAAGATGAAAAAATTGTTCCAATGGTGTCACTAGTTTCAAATGTCAGTTTCAAAAATAAAATCCTGGATTAGTTAAAGATTTTTTCCTTTTTTTTTTTGGGGGGGGGGGGGGGGGGAGGGGAAGAGTGGTTTAAAGAGGGCTGGTTGGTGATGAAGGTATTTTTTCAACATAACTGCCTGCACTCGGTTTTGAACTGGGAGGTGTAAAACATCGACTTTTTTAAGTCTTTGTTTAATAATAAAAAGTGCCTATGGAGTGGTCAGTCAAAGGGGCATTTTTAAACAACGAAACACTGAAATGAAGCACCAAAACACCATATATGACCCCAAGATACATTGAATACTAACCGACAAAGGTTGGATTTGAGATTAAACATTGTTTTAGGCCTAATTAGGCCTAAAAAGCTATTGCTCCTAATCTCAGTCTTAATCTGAATCCTAATCTTAATCTCAATGAATTAGGAGCAAAAACGTTTTACGCCTAATTAGGCCTACAACGATATTTAAACTCAAATCCAACCTTTGTTGGTTAGTATTCAATGTATTGTGGGGTCATACATGGTGTTTCAGTGTTTCTTTTCACTGTTTCGTGGTTTTGGTGTTTTGCTGTTTCGTGGTTTAGTAAGGCTTCATGTCAAAGATACTGAAAATCTAGGGGAAACAATAATATTTCTGTAATACAATTTACTTTTATGGTTATACTCATGGGAAACTCATTGTCCACCTTGCATTGCATGCTTGAATGCAAGAAGGACAATAGGATGAATTATAGTGCTGTGATTTTAATATTACTTTATTGTACTTTTCATAATGAAGATCCGTGTGGCCGTTTACAATGGTGAGCCACAGGCTCTTTATTGTAAATCCCACAGAGATTTCCCACCTACATATTTGTCTTTTCAAACTTATGTGTATGAGAAAAGGTTAATGACCATTCTGTAATTTATTAGAGTAACATTTGAACAATAATGATTAGGATTTACTGTGGTCTGCAGTTCAAGGGCCACACTGGAGACTAAGGGCACATGTTTTTCTTACATGCTCTGACCACGGCTCCTGAATAACTCGTTTATTTTTGAACGAAATGATATATATGAAATGCATCACATATTGCACTTC
This sequence comes from Montipora capitata, assembly GCA_949126865.1. Classification (NCBI taxonomy): domain Eukaryota; kingdom Metazoa; phylum Cnidaria; class Anthozoa; order Scleractinia; family Acroporidae; genus Montipora; species Montipora capitata. The sequence goes on along the minus strand of OX421456.1, from coordinate 250,458 downwards.
GGGTATGAAAGCAAGTGAAACCATGTTGCCTTGCAGTTATGACCGCAATTTTTAGTTTATTTCTTTTTTTCTTTCTTTTACAACAATAGTGAATCTGTCCGTATAAAATGCAGACTGCAGACTGGGTCTAAAATGCAGACTACAGTACAAAACAGGCCTAAGGCCCCAGTCTGCAGTCTGTATTTTATACTGAAGTGGAATCATGACAATAATAATAATTGTTATTCACTATTCGGTCCCTTTTGTACACTTAATATGTAATGTAAATAGTTCCTGTTTGAGCAATTTAAGAACACAAAACAAATAAATAATTTTAAATTAAGTATAAAACACCAAAGAGCATGTAGGTGCTGAAAGGTCGGCAGCACAGATGTTGTTGTAAAGAGCTGAGGAAACTCAAGAGGACACTCAAATCAACAATTGATTTTTAATCCCACCTTAATGAATCTATTTCAGCCTGTACTTCACATCTTTGATTTACATCAGCCTCATTAACCATGTGAAGAATATCATCACTCAGAGTCTTGCGATCCTCTGTGCTGTCTGCATGTGTTCCTACAAGGATTATGGGAGAGGCAGGTGTCTGGAAAACAAATAGGAAAGCTGTCGACATGAAGCTGATCATTCAAGACCCTATTTTTTTCCCTTACTGAAAAGTTAAGTTCATTATTATTACCTTTGATCGCATGAGAACTATCCATTGCAAAATAGCCTCTGTCTTTAAAGGATCATGCACGTCAAACACAATGGCATATAGAGACTGCTCACACAAAAACAGAGGGTGAACACCTTGAAGACACTGCAACATAAGAATAAATGTAACATTTATAACAAACGAACAAACAAACAACTTTTAGCTACAAAATGAAAAGGCTGCACTCTTATAATTTTCAGTTTTGTATACCATACATATGATGACAACCTAATCATTTGTTGTATAAATAATCGTTGATTAAAAGCATTATGCAAGATAACGCTGAAAGATGTGAATCACATGACTAGCTCAGTGCTATTAGGAATAATAATTACAAGCCAATGAAACAAAACCCCTTTTTAATGGACGTGAACCACAAAATTAATATTATTCATCCCTGCTGCTGAATAGTGATCCAAATAAGAGATGGATCTCTGGTGGTTATTCATACATTGTTGTTTGTCCATTGTAGTCGATGAAGACCACAAACTTGTCATTTTCTAATATGTAACTTGTTCGCTACAGTGATGATGGGCATGTAGATGGCTGATAAGGCCAATCTGCACCTGGAACAATCTAGAACAGTGTGGGCGTGGAATACATGTAGCGGCAGCTGACAGAGGAATGACAGCTCTTGATTTCCTTGTTAATCCACATTGTTGCGCAGCAGCCACCCTGTTTATTCATACATTCCCTACATACATAGCACTTTGTACAGTCATACAATAGGAAATAAGAGATAAAGATTTAGTATAATTATACAAGTATAGATTGAACTAAAAATGATATGATTCGATAATATTCCTGACAGTATGTTCAGGGCGGGAAAAAAAATATGAAATCCAGTGGGCCAGTACATTTCAGTTTTCAGTTGCCCCCACTAAAATATCACTTGCCCAATTCTTGGGTTGCACGTGACGTGATAAAAAATAACACACAAAGCTAAAGAGCCTTTTGAGTTTTTATCTTGATCAGTTACGAGAGGTTTCAAAAATATATCTGTTTGCCTGTTTTCAGCTCGGTACCGTGCTTCGTTTCGAAAAGAGAGCAGTTTGAATTTCAGAGTTTTTCACAGTGCGTGACATATTGATGGCTTTTGAAAACAATTGCCAGTTGCATAAAAACATCGATTCCCCTCGTGTTTTTGTGGTCTAAGCAGCCAATATACTAGGAGAAGTGTCATACGAATGTTTGCTAGTTAATTCATCATACAGCAGAAAGTGTTAAAGACAGGCAAACTAAATTCCAGATGTTTCTGCAGGTTTCTGGCCAACATGGCATCTCCATACTAAACTCTACAAATTTGAGTGGTATATTTTGCGAATAACTCAAGTACGGAATATCACACCGCCCTGAGACTTGGACCCGTTGTTTATTTATTCCTCTTCTATAATATTTCCATTTCTTGACTCAATTTATTACACAGTAAGCGATTTATGTTTTCACTTACGTGACGTGCAACCCAAGAATAGGTGTTCAATGTTCGTGTTTTACTGAAAAGTATCATTAACAAGATGATATGGCTGAGGCAAATTTCACTAATGCCCACTGGACCACCAAAATGCAAAATTTATTTGCCCCGGGCAATCAAATCTGGGTTTTTTCCTGCCCTGATGTTATGCCAGATGCAGTTAATGTTTTAAAATTTTGCAGCAGTGAGTCTGAGGCAATGTTTGCCATAGCTTGTAATGTATATAATTATGTGGTTGTTGCAGCTAATAATCATGCCTCTTAATCCATGTATGTTAAGTCTCACTGTAACTAATAAGATATGTAATTATGTACATGTATGCTGCAGGCATTCCACCATAAAGTGATTTATAGACCACTGCGACCATATCCTGAATTCTTCTTAATTGTTTATAAACTTGTCATGTCTAATATTCTGTCATTTGGAGTAATCCAAAATAATGGTCAACCTGAATTTTTCACCAATTCCTAAAACTAAAATAGAGTTTCTTCAGCTGCCAAAGGCGCTGCTTTTCTGTCACAGATGGGACTAATGAAATTTCCAACACCAAGTAGGTCTAAAACACTAGTTCAGTGAAGATTATGGGCAACGTTTTAGGCTAGAACCATGTGTGCAACTTGTTTGACCTTTTTTGTTCTTTCCACATTTTGACTTCCTCTGTAATCTATTAACGGATGCATGGCAACATGGCATCTATTTGTTTTTATAATAAAGAAATATTAAAAGTTGAGAGAATCAATCCAAATGTGTGCATTATTAAGCTTATTATACAATAAGGAACAGATATTGCAGATTGGGGACGAGGAATGTGGGTTGAAACTTGATAGAACAAACTTGCAAATTGTTACAGCTACAAATAACTAAGTTGAAAAACTGCTAGGAAGTGATTGATTTAATGTTGACTTTTGCATTTATAACTTTCAAGAAAATGAGAAACCTGGCTCACCGAAATCCTGGCATCTATACAACAATAAGTTACAGCGCATGCAAAAAACTTACATGTAAGAAATGATTATAAGCATACTAATAAAACAAAAACAAGCAAAGCATGGATTAATTAAAGGCAAAAAAGGTGTTGATGAGGTTTGCATCTCAACCTCAAACCTTAACCTTACAGTTTCACTTACAGATCTTCCTCCACAGTCCCACATCTCAACAGTAAGTGATAACATCTTCTCATTAACATCTGTGCCAAGGTCTACAGACTCTAAACATAAGGTTCAAAATTAATGTTTGTCTCTCTGTGCAAACAAGAAATTGTTAATCTATAATTTGGTATTACTAAGGGAGCATAAAAGACATGTCAAAACCTCCCATTTAGGGTACTTGTAGTAATTGGCAAGCCGTACACTGTATGTATAACTTGCTTTTGACTACACATACTTAATATTTGATTGTACTCAGCTCAGGGTTTGAGAAAATAATTAAGTGACAAAATTGAGACCTTAAGTACACTTTTTCTCTAATTTTCCTTGAGATTGCAAAAATTAATACATGTCCTAGTCTTGTGAAACTGCAGTACCAAATGTTTGACAAAATCAAAGCATGCACGAAAATTATGCAAGTCAGTATGGTATGTGTGTATTTTTCTCTACAAATTAACCCAAAGCCAAAGCTCATTAAAATAAAACCTTGCATTCTGCAGTGAGTGCAATCACACTAATGGTTGGACTTGACAAGAGTGACTATATATACTGACAGATGACAATCTAATTTACGGTATAATGTAACAAACAAGAATAAATCATATTACAGTAGTATAGACTAAAACAGTGGATAGCATTGAAAGCGAGCTCTGATTGGCTACTCCAACTCTCACTATCCTTTACTTTAATTAACCTCCGAGCAACTTGCGCAGGATTTGCACCAGCAAATATTGCAATCGTTGCATGAAGAAATTAATTAAAATCATCTTTTTGTGCTACATTATCTCACTGTTTTAGTATATACTACAACAACCATTCACCTCAATGTCAGTGACCAGTGGATCTTTACCTCGCCGCTTTGCAGCTCGGGAAACATCCACCACAAGCCATCTCCACTTTGGTAAATAGTTGTTAACCATTAATTTGATTAGTCCTCAAAGGGATGGATTGAGGAAAAGAAGTATCTTAATTATTGCATTGTATTAAGCAAACTTATTATTATTATTATTATTATTATACTCAAAAGAATGTGGCATTTCTGATTGGTCAATGACAAATGCATAAATAGGTTATAGCGTGCAATACAAAAGTTGCTATGGAAACAGCAATGGAGTGATTTTGTGGAGAATAGAACTAAAATATTGCATGAACTTGCTTGTGTATTTTGTGATTTATGGTCACTCGTGATGTTTTGAAAGTTCTCCAATTTTGAAAACTTTCAAAACATAACTTGTGCCCATAAATCATGAAATGCACTTGTGAGCCTTATAGCTCTAAACTCCTGTGTTGCATTCTTTATGATATACACATATTCATAAATAAGTGAAACCAACATTCATGATTTTAAAGTTTAGCAATGGTGAACTGGGTTTAACATTACTACCATAAGTATGATAAACATTATTTTAACATACAAAGAATAAAGAGAACTGGCATTTCTATGGTTAAGACACCTTTAGTGAAAAGTTCTTTTGGCCAGGGGGAGGAGAAGGATAATGAATATTTTCTGCAACAATGCAATAACGCAAAGAAAACTATGAACAGGGTGATACTTCCTCTCAAATGAACAAGAACAAAAAAATGCAATACAAACCTTTTCCACTCTGAAAGGGTTTCCAAGATGTAACATGCACACCTTCTGTGGAAGTATCGGGAAATGACTGTGTCATTGCGGAAAGACTTGCCATTAAACTTGTTTTCCCACTGCCTTGATTTCCAAGAAATGTCAAACGGCATGATGGCTGCAGATGACATTTCTTCAAAAATTCACGACAGGACTCTAGACTTTGAATTGCCAGGTCAAGTGGAGGACATTTTAGAGCAGTGCAACCTTCCACCTTTAGTTCTTTGAGTGATAAATTATTTAATAAGGAAAAAGGTATGTGTTTAATTGCACACTGTGACATGTTGATAAACGTTAAATGATGACATTTTGACAGCAGAGCATCTAAAGATTTTTCAGTCAATCTGAGACACCATTCAAGTTGAACAATTCTTAAAGAAGTACAGTTTGTCGAAAGTGCAACAATTGAAGCATCTGAAATGTCTTGACACCCAGATAGGTTAACACTTTGAAGCAACTTGCATTTAGAACAAAACAGCTGTATGCCTTTATCAGTCAATTTACAATGAGAAAAAGAAACATCT
>OX421456.1:220000-240000 GCA_949126865.1 Montipora capitata | reverse complement strand
GGTCGTCTGGCTGTTTCATCTTCCCATTATTTATGTTTCAGAAGCTGATTTAGCCAAGAAAGTGCTCATTACTTGCAACTATCCGAAAGATGCTTGGTCATACAATAAACTAGCATACGTCTTTGGAGAGAGGTTTCTAGGAAAAGGTCTAGTTACAGAAACCGATCACGAGAAATGGAAAGTAAAACGACTTTCACTTAATCCTGCTTTTCACAAAACTTATTTAAAGGAACTAACTGAGCAGTTTAATGCAAGTTGTGACGTTTTCCTGCAAAAGCTAACTGAGTTGGCTGATGGAAAAACCGAAGTACTGATGGCTGATGAGTTTAACAAAATTACTCTTGACATAATTGCGAAGGTGGGCAAAGAGTTTGTACTGTTAAAGTATTTAAAAAAATAATGTTCATGTGCTGAAGATCTGACCAATACAATGGGATGGAAAATATTTCGAATTGTGATACCTATTTTGTGGTTTAATTAAATAATATTCTATTCAGTGGTAAGGTGAGAGAGAGATTCCAATTATTTTTCAACACCCCCCTTGTGGTTCCCTGCTAGCCGAGGTTTCTTTTCGTTTGCTTTCATGGGGCTAAAAGATACCTCTGCTATGGGTAGAAACTCACTGTGTTGAGCATGCGCAGCAGTTATTTAGCGACCAAATCCTCACGTGATACTTCTTCACATGTTGTATGGGCTCACTTAACAACAGCAGAATTACTGTAAAGGAATGTACGTGACACAACGGGCCCAAGTTACAGTCAGCAAACATATCCTGGGACATGCGTTTCGAAGAGTGCTGTCCAAGGTGGTGCACGGCAGTTGGATCAAAGTAAGTTCTGACCCATGGCATAGGTCTCTTTTCTAGTACTCGTCAGTCCAGTGAATGCAGAAAAGAAGAGATCTCTGCTAGCAGGGAACCCTTGTGGAAGAGGATTTCATCAACTTTTTACTGAAAGAAGAAATCAGATATGGATGCATGACCTTCATTGGGACCCATTTGCCAGACTAGTAGGGCATCATTTTTCCACAAGGCCTCTAGAATTATGCTTAAAGCTCCCAAAATCATTTTTTTTTTGGGGAAAAAAATTATGTAGGATTTAGTTTTCCAATAAAATTGATTGGTATGAATAAGTAGTCCATGGGTAGGGGGAGCATTGCAGATGATAAAAGGAATGTCCTGTTATAAATTGACTTGTAATCATATATTGTTGAAGTCTATTTTAAGTATTTATTTCATTAAAAGTCTTTGATAGTTTAAATGTTAGTTTAAACTTGCAAACAAATAGTGCTAGGGTTAGTTATTAAGCCACATGTAAGTTGACAGACATAGAATTCCTTGGTAACCCCTGAATTTGTTTAAACAAAAAGGTTAAATTTAAAAAAAATTGAATATTGATATACTGAACCCTGTTGTTGAAAGCCTGATTGAGCTAATCCTGAATTACTGGAAACTCATATTATTTATTGATCAAAAAAATATCCACAAGATTTTCAGAAAGAAATAATATTAACAATAATCATTATCAAAAATGTCAAATAGCCTTCAGTTTTGGCTTACATTTTTGTTTTCTTGTGGCTTAAAATTACATTCATCTGTCAGGCTTTTCTGACTGGTAAAATTAAAACCTTAGTTATCAGTAATCCGCAATATTTAAACATGGATTTGTGACAACTGGGCCCTGGTTGCTAAGCTAAACAACAAGAGTAAAAGGCACATGACCCATTTGTTTTCACGTATATAAAAAGGTCCACTGGAGTCTACGGATTTCTGCTTGTGGGACACCCAAGGGTTCTGATGTTTTCATTTTTTGGTAAAATTGGTTTTTTGTCTGAGGCCTGCATTTTCTAGGTGAAAAATTTCCAAGCACCCAGTGGACACTTAAGTTTTACTCAACTATATTAATTTTATAAATTAATGCTTAAATTATTTACAGGTCAAGTAAGTTTTCATGTTAACTAACACAAATATGATTTACAACAAAATGTCAATAAAAGTGCAAGACAATCACAACAAGTTAAACGACTATGATAATCATGATTAGAATATCAAGTTACCAAGGTTGTTCTAGGAACTAATTTTGATGTCAGACTACCTAATGGAAATAAAATTTTGGAAAGAATTATGGTGTTTTAGAACATTTTGGTCTTACGTTGTGAATCACTTACACATTTTTGCATTGTATTTCCTGTGGTAATTACATTATGGGTTTTTTTTTTGAATGAGTTGTATTCAACTGGTCATAAATTAACCACAAAAAATCTGATACTTAATGTTTCCTTTCTTGATAGGTTGCCTTTGGTATGGATTCAAAAATAATTGAAGGAGATTCTATATTCCCAGCTGCCTTTAAAGAATGTTTAGCTGCACCAATTTGGTGCCTTACACACCCATTTTATTTCATCAACATCAACAGCTATGCCTATCAAAATTCAATTATTGCTGCAATTCAGTTTGTGAGGGATACAGGGAAGAAACTAATCGATGAAAGAAGGAAGGCCATTAAGACTGGTGGAGATGTACCAAGTGATATTCTCACTTATATTCTCAAGTCAACGAATGAAGATAGCACTGTCGAGTATGAAGAACTCATTGATCACTTTGTGACCTTCTTTGTTGCTGGTGAGTGAAAACCCGTAGTGTATATAGGACTGGGACATGGTAAGTGACTTACTGGCTGCAATCTTCCCCTCCCCCATCCTTTGAACCCATTTTATTATTTTCTGTTTACGGAGGCAGTCAATCAATCCATAGCATTTTATATGCAGTAATAAGGAGGGGGTATTATATGGGTTAATGGGTTAAGTAGTTTTTGACTGCTTAACCCAATGACTTCTCAGGTACCCTAGGACCCCCCCAGTTGATGAGTAAAATTGTCTGGTGCTAGACAGAGTAAAATCTCTTAAGTCTCACTCCCAGGGGTCAATGGGTTAACTGTAAGTGGGAATGGCTTTGTTGAAAAATATACAACAAGAGCTATTTACATCAGACGAGGGGACAAAACCTCTACTTTGGTCATTTTAAAGAGAGAGTGTTTTTAGGTCATTCATAAAATTTTTCGGCAAATGAAGAAGTTAATGTCGTAAAAAAAGGTTGCTGTTATTCATTGTGGTGATTAGTACAATAATAATAAAGTATTCGCGTTTGTTTCACGATGTAGTCACTTGTGATGTAGATTGCGACGTTTTGACTGCATACTGCTAGTCTTCATTGATGAAGACTAGCAGTATGCAGTCGAAACGAAGAAGTTAAGTACAGGTAATTCTTTTTTTATTTTTTTTATTCTGAAAAACAGGCCAAGAAACAACTGCAGCCTTGTTGTCATTTTTGTTAGCAGAGATTGGAAAACATCCTGAAGTTGAGAAAAAGTTAGTATTTTTGTACTTTTATCTGTCCATATAGCTATTACGTGACAATAATTTTGTATTATTATTATTATTATTATTATTATTATTATTATTGGTTTATATATGCATGCAACTCAACAGACAGAGATACTGCTTTTCAAATAAAATTTTAACCCATTATGTTTGGAAGAGAATGTTATTTTTCTTTTATAGCTTTTCGCTGTTTTGAATGTTTGTATTTGATAGTCATGATTTATTTTGTTTTCTGTGTGGTGTTTTGGGTGGTGATTACCGTAGTATATGTAATTGCATGGGCCTGAGGGTAATTAAGGATTAATTTCACACATATTTTCAAAGTTTTCACAAAAGTTGTAACAAGGGCAATTTTGAAAACTTTGAAAATACAAGTGAAATTAATCCTTAATTGCACAAGGACTCATTGCGATTACATCTTTATCACATGAAGGGCAATCTTATTGAGGGAAGGCAGTTCAAAGATGCAACAAATTACAATTAACTTAACTGACCAATCAGTTCAATTTCAATGAACACTTCAGTTTTTTTTTTCAATTACTAATTATTTGTGCATTTTATTTATTTAATGAAGACTTCAGTCTTAAAGTTACAGCAAACACGCTTTCAATCGGTTAAAGTTCAATTCAATAAATTGTTGATGTCAACAGAAATAAGGCTTAAACTTGTTTTATATGTGGATAAAGATTCTTTTGTAACCTCACTTACTCTGGCTTAGCAACTGTTAACCAATCAGGATCAAGTAATCATACCCTCTTGATTAAGAAACAGTGCCTTCTGTCTCAGCCAATCAGAATTCAGTAATTTTGCCCCGTATGTCATGGTATGTGATAAATGCATGTATTATTATTTCTGATTGCCTAGTGACATTTTGGAATGATTTTGTAACCAAGAAATACTTTTGTAATCGCAATAGGCCAAGGGTTAAACCTAATCATTAATTTGTTTTAGCACTGACTTTGCATGTGAGGTAGGGTGCAACATATCGTTTTTACATTTCTACCTTGCAAGTCCTGCTGGCAACAAAGTTTTACTTTAAAAAAGCATTCCATCTATTTTCCTTTAAGATTATCTCAGGAAGTTGAGGATGTTATTGGATCCCGTCAGTTTGTTACTAATGATGACCTCAGTAAACTCCAATACACCAATCTTGTGATCAAAGAGACCCTGCGGTTACATCCTAGCGTTCCAAGTTTTACTCGTCTCATTGACAAAGATGATGAACTAGGAGGTTACTCTATCCCAGCCGGAACTCCTGTCAACCTCTTGCCTTATGCCTTGCATCGCAGCCCGAAATATTGGAAAGATCCAGAGAAGTTTATCCCTGAACGGTTTGCTGCAGATAAGGAAGATGAGAATAGATATCGACGCTATGCATATTTCCCTTTCTCTTTGGGTCCACGGCATTGTATTGGTCAAACATTTGCTGAGTTTGAGAGTAAAGTGTTGTTATCACGTTTCATCAAATCTTTTAAATTCCAGCTTGTTCCTGGACAGGATTTTGGATATGAAGACCCTAAGACTACACTGTCTGCAAAGGATGGAATTCGCTGTGTTTTAACGTTGCGATAGCTTGTAAGGCATTACATTAGTGAAGTTTTTCAAAAGGATACAAGAAAAGAAACATTAGTTTTGATCAACACTTTATTATTTATCTTTCCATACACTTGAAAATAGCTTTTTCTTTCCGTGTGATCAAACCATTAACCAATGAAAACCATCATTGATTCAAAAAGACCGCAAACCAGCAGACTAATAGACCTAATGTTTCTGCCAAGTGTTTAAATAATTATTATAAGTTGGCTTGTTTTTCTTAATTTTTGTGTTTTTTGGTGGGTTTGCATATATTTGTAATTACATGTAAGTTTTAACTATGAGGGGTATTGGTAAAGCTATTTCAGGATAAATCTTCTCAGTGTACTGTGCTTCAAAATCTATAAACATACCAGGTAGCTAAGAAAAGATACTTGTAATTGAGTCTTGTAAGTGGTACAGTTTTTTAAGAATCATTACCCATTCGTCACCCAGCTCAACTAATCTATAGTTTGTCACTATTGTTAAGATTGAATCTTGTTTGTGCATTTACATTAAATCTCACTTTAAGGGACCGTTCATTTATTATGGGGGGGGGGGGGGGTGGGGAGTTTGAGATGGGATTTGCATTTTCTTGCCACTGCATAAATTAATGTGGCCCCCTTAAGAATATGCCCATGAAATGACACGACCCACCCTCAATGACGGTAACAGTTAAAATTGCACCTATACTCATACTTTTCGTCCACAATATTAATCTCCCCACCAAAAGCAAACATGTTTTTCCATTCTTACCTTGAGATTCCCCGTTTTTTCTTCATCGCAAGACTCGCTAAGTTGTCAAAACTAGCAGTAATTTAAACCCTCGACCGTGATGTGAGAGGCAATCTACGTTCTAATCAACTTATGCAATATCTCAACAAACGTGGCTACAATCTCTCTTCCTCAAACAAGAAATACGACGTGCTCACGCTATCAAACGGCATATGCAATATTGTATAGTCAGACTATCGGTTACTTGAAGAAATTCGCCCGTATTTTTCATGCATCTCGCGTGACATTTGAGGGTGTTGAAGGTCACACTTCGGTCAACTAGAAGAAATTGACAACTGGTTATGTCCACTTTCTTTGGCAACACATAACATACAAATGCAAATTGGGGCTTCCCCCAGTACCCTCCCGGGACTCAGATTCCTAGAGTTTTGGGCATCCCCTCCATTACTATCAACATTACTAACCCTCAATTTGGCTAACCCCAGGCCTAATTAGGGTTTTTAGGCCTAGGGTTAGCCAAATTGAGGGGTTTGAGTCACTTTCAAAAAGGTAAAACAATGACCTGAAACGAGTGACCTGTGTTTTAGCCCCAGGTTAGGGTTAGGGTTAGGGGATGCCTTCATCACGAGCGTTTTGGGTACGGGGATACCCAAAACCCGGCCAAATGCTGCGAAGGAGACTGGAATGAGGCAGCTAGCTTTGTAGCCGCGCCGCTGTTTGATTTTCCTCTTACCTGTCCATTGAAAACGTTTTGTCGATCTCGTTGTCTTCGAGATAATCAAGGTTAATTCTAGCCTTCGTCTGACATCATAGGCTTTTGTTTCATTATTCTGTTGTTGCTATGTTTCAAGCATCTAACCAGGGGTATATTTTGTGCAAAACTCTCAGGTTTTAGCAAGGTTGTTCACACACAACATGGCCAAGTCAAAGAATCACACGAACCACAATCAAGGTACGGCTGTAATATTCAGGCCAGCTTTCTTTGTTTATCAGGAAGCTTTATCACACGTATGCGTGCACTTGAAGCCCGGATTGACTATGAGTTTCAATTGTGTTCTCATGAGAGCGATTTCAGAGTACTCGTTCGCTCTTTTCTACTTGCAGCGTCTGCATCGTTTAAAGATGGAAGTACATTTTCCAAAATTAGTCATACGTCGAAATACCTAGTAGGCACATTTCTGGACTTAGCATCACTGTATGGACAGTCTAGTTATCACCTTTAATTTAATTTTATTTAGTTTGCATATGACAGTAAGAATATTGAAAGTTAAATAGTTTGACCATCTACAGCAACTTGGCATTAATATCACTGATTCTTAATGAAAATCTCTGGTCTTGATTATTGTTGTGGAGGAACGACGTGTTAATTAATGACTAGATTCTAAAATACCTGTCCCTCTTCCAGGGTGCATTCCACATAGACCCCACACCGAATTTATGCAGAGGGCTTTGAAAATGTACGCAGAGTAGGCCACAATTCTACGCCATTGGTAGCATGCTAGGCCAATAATTGCCTCCGGGCTCAGATCTTTTGCTGCTGCGCCGCCATGAAAGAGAAATCCTGGAGCCTAGTTTGTTGAAGCGATGTCCATGCTTGCTATCAGGAGCAAAAGCATTTCTTTTCATTTTTGTGTGTTCAGTAGTCATGCTTTATTTTATGTAGCCATCGCTAGAAATCGAAGGCATAAGAGGTGGCTAATATTGATTCAGGTTTTCGCTTATCGTTGACAAGGAACTATGAATTTCTGTTTTTATCAGTTATCACTTCCATGCCTTATAATATTAGAAACAATATTGTTCATAGAAACAGATAATATTCAAGGTGTGCACTTTAATTTTCTTACCATTTTGGTCACTGGTCAGTACATTGTTGTGGAAAATATAAGTACGGAATATTATACAGTCAAGACAGCAAGTTCTAGTGTTTCTTCCAATCGGGCTAGTGAGCCGCGAGCGTTCACTGAAAATCAGCGAAAAGCAATAGTCCACTGCCCACATTAAAAAAGAGTGGAAGCATGGGGCGTGAGTAGGCGCGCGCTCAGTTATGGGTTCGTTTGGGGGCGCAAGAAGTTAAAAACAAATGTGTGTGTGTGCGTGCCTTCCCTAGCTCCAGGTTTCTGCTCTTCTGAAAGCGAACAAATTCACCTTGGAATGTGCAGGTATTAGGTCAGTGGTTGCTTGCCAATGCTTCTGGATACAAGTATTGTACTGTGAGAGGCGTTTTGAAAAGATATATGTACTCTCAAAAGGATCATAAATTTATTTTATTTATCAGCCACAACGGTCAAAGGTCAAGTAGCCTTTTGTGGCTACGCCAGGTTAGTGAGGGATACGCCAGTTACGCCAAATATTTCTTCGCTTCAGTACGCCGACATCTTGTTGATTGCACGCCGGTACCCAGCAAAATTTTAAAACCCACGCCAAAGATCTTCGGCATAACCTAAACCAAATGCATCCTGGCCACTCTTTTTCTTGAGTCTATTGGTCTACCACTGTAGTCCTGCATTTGTATATGGTCATGAATGCTTCCTCACATAGTCCACGTGTTTGTAACTGCAGTCCTGTACTCTTGTATTTGGTCACTTAAGTGATAAGGGCTTATCTTAGATCGTTAGCTTTCAGTTAAGGGCTTGGGACAGTGCCAATCCTATCTCAGCTTTGACTACATGACTGTGGTGAGTCCAGACAGTAGTGGCTATTTGTGATGCCTTTCCTTCATCCACTCATGTATAAACTTCCACTTTGGGACTGTGGAGACAACCCTTAATATGTTATCATTCTTTAACTTTACGTAATCATTTTTAATCCTTGACTGTGGGACTGGTGGCAACCATTTATCACTCCTCAACTTTGTCCTTGTGTCTAATCCTCCACTATTGAACTTGGGACTACAGTGGCAGTCATTTGTATCTGTTTCACTTTATCCAGTCTTGCATAATCCTCAGCTCTGTGACTGCAGTGGCAAACATACATCACTCATAAATCTTATGCATCATGTTTAATCCTTGACTGTCGGACTGCTGTGACAGTCATTTATAACTCTTCTTCATTGTATTGTGCTTGTTTAATTAAAAGGAAGCGACTTTCTAAAAACATTTAGCTACAAAAAAATTGCGAAAAAACTTTTCTTAAAAACATTTAAGAAATTGTGTAAAAACGGTTAAAATACACGGTTAAAAAATACATGACCTTCTCAGACGTCATTATCAAGTGAAAAAAAGACAGTATGAATGTTCTTTAAATATAAAAAAAAAAAACAATAGTTCATTAAGAAAAAAGGTAACATAAAAATATGCTACAAGCTAAACAAAGAGTTTAGCACTTATGGATCACTCTGAGTGTTAAGGGTAGGCCTCAGTTCTTTGAGAAACCACATTTCGTAAAGGAGGCAGTCAAATTTCCTGTGGCACTTCTCAAGAACACGAAATTTTTGGCATAGTAATTAAATTCTCGAATTTATTTGGCATAAGGATTAGGTTGTACATTTAATCTACAATACAAATTTTGTTTTCATATTCCCTTGAGAACCAAATCATAGTGACCACAGTAATGTAGCTTTGAAGTGGACAGGTTTTCTAGAAGCTCTCCAGACGATTGATTAGATTGAAATTTAATTATTGATGTGATAAAAGAGGACTATTTACAACTATCCCCATCTATGTCTAATTTTACAGCCCGAAAATGGCATAGGAATGGAATTAAGAAGCCCAAGCGGCAGCGTCACCCATCTCTAAGAGGGGTAAGTTGTTTGGTTACTTATTGTCTTCCATTAGGTGAATAGCTATTGCAGAAGACCAATAGAACAGTGAATTCTGATAAAGAAAATTACTACCTGAGAATGAGTGTTGTCTTTAGCAGCGTGTATACGTATATGTACTGTAAATGACAGAAATCAGGTGAGGCCTTACGCTACTGTGAATGTGATGGATGAAGAACCTTTGCTGTTCTACAGCATCAGGAACTTCTTTGTGCATCATCCAAGGAAAAGTCTGTGACCTGTGTGGGAATCAAACCCACAACTTCCAAATTAGATCATTGTTGCTCTACAGACTGAGCTACAAGGCCAGACAGGAACAGGCTGTGGGAGTTTTAGGACAAATCAGCTTGGCCCAAGCCAAGTGCCAAGTGTGAATGAGTGTTGTCCTTAGTAGCTTTTATGCACAGTAGCATGAGGCCTCACTTGTTTTCTGTTGATTACATAAAATTACTACTGGTAACAGGCAAAACTGGGGAGTTGTTACAAGCATGAGTTGCATTCTGGCCAACTTCACGCTCCCCCTGCAGACATTGATGACGCCATCCCCCCAATAAGACCTCCTTTGCTCAATGTCTCTTCTTGGTAAGAGTGTAGACAGCAAGCTTACATCTGACAAGTGCATTTCTTCTCTTTGTTAGGAAATAAATAACCAGTTCAATGTTATGTTAAGGTTCTGAAACTTAATTCCAAGAAATGTTCTTCTAAGGCTGTGTAAGGATTTTAGTTTGCCACGTTTTGAGTTTTGTTAGATTCTGTTTGGCAGTTCTCCTGTTCTTGCATGACTTAAAAGTAGAGGCATGAAATTGGATTTTATGTGGATTTATTTTAGAAGAATACAGCTCTCCATAGTGTTCTACTTGATAGATTAACTGCTTTGTAAGGGGTTGTTTTTCACTCACTCTCTAAGCTACAGTATATAATAAATGTTTACTCTTCGCTCTACCAACCGTAGGTTGTGCGGTAACTACAGTGCATTGTCACTTCCCAAACCAAGAACTAACAATGGGTTATTATGGTCTCCATTTATGTTCTCCATTTTTTTATATCATGCTGCAAATAGAGGAACTCCCCTCCAGACTACCACAAAATGTATTTTCTAGTTATGAGAGAACAAATTTTTAACTTCAGTTTTGAATGATGAGTACGGTAGTAATGTATTCCAGTGTAACTATTTTTTCCTTTTTGCTTGTTTTGTTCTGTGGCTCCTTTTTTCCTCAAAAATATTACCGGTAGCTTTCTATGGAGCTACTCAGAAATTTTTAGCTAAAATCTACGTAGGTATGTATTTTTAATAGATTAATGTGAGGGGGAACAGTCTGGAAGGGTACTTATTTCTCTCGTTGTTCAGTTTGCAGATACAAACAAGGTTGTTGTGGAGGGAACTTTGCCTCCATCTTGAAAGTGTCATACTTCCTTTGAATTATTTTTTTGTTTACTTTCAGGTTGATCAAAAGTTTCGTCGCAACATGCGGTTTGCAAAGAAGCACAACAAACTTGAGAACACTGAGAACACTGAGAAAATGGAATCGTAGTTGCCTAAAAATACAATAAAAATGTAAACAATGCCTTATGATTATTTTTTTCTTTTAAAAAATGATCTGTCTTGCAGTTTGCATAAACTTCACTGCTTTTTTGTGTAAATTGCTTTAAACCTTTGAATCCTGAGAGTGAGACTGTATATGATACTCTGACTAACGATTTTATTTGTTAAAGGGGGTCTGCTTCAGGGATGAAAGTCATTTTAATTTTCGGTCGGACTGTGGTTTTCCCGTGTTTTTCATGCAGATATTTAATTAAAAGATGGATGCAGTATTTACCTCTTTCTTGTTTGTCTGTTTGCGTTGCTTCAGCAAATGGAAATATTGCGTGTCTTCTAAATTGGAAAATTTCAAAGAAATAATAGTAGCAAGCACTAATGAGATAACCAATATTTTTATTGTCTGCCATCAAGACTAACAGGGTTTACATTATGAATAACAAGTATTTATTGATTTTCAAACAGATTCATTGGTTAGGGTTAGTTTCGACATATGGCGAGAATGTCATTGATTTTGAATCTCCCTCCAAATGTCTGAGAATAATCATAGACAGTAAACTTTCTTGGCAAAAAGTCTGCTAAATCCTCTAATAAGAAAAAAGCAGTTATTAGAAGAATTAAATTTTTACCGTCATACATACTCCAGGCCTTCTACTTAAGAGCGTTAGCCCTACTGATGGAAATGGGCCCACACAAGGACACAGTAAAACTCTGATTGGGGTGGGAATTGAACCCACGACCTTTGGGTTAGATCACCACTGCTCTACCGACTGAGCTACAAAGTCAGACGGGAGCAGGCCGTGGGAATTTAGGACGTCAATGTCACGGCATGAATTTATACAAGTACAAGGAAGGGTTACATTTTTGTAAACGTTGGCCGTGTAGCATTTATATTTCAACAGAGATAACTATCAGAGGGTGATGTAGCTCAGTCGGTAGAGTAGCTGTGATCTAGCCCGAAGGTCGTGGGTTCAATTCTCACCCTGGTCAGAGTTTTTCTCTGTCCTTGTGTGGGCCCATTTCCATCAGTAAGGCTAACGCTCACACGGTTTATATGGGTAGAAAACTAGCACTTCACATCACCCTCTGATAGTTACATCTACTTAAAACTCTCCTTCCAAGTGTCTTGTATGTTATCGTGGTTTGGGGTTCCTGCTCAACCTGCGTCAAACCTTGGGCGAATACATATACGAGCTGCGAAACTTGTTTTTAAACCTCTCAGGAATTCGATTGCATATCAACTTAACAAACTGAAAGGAAAGAGGAAAGGAACTTTATTTAAGTGTCTAGTCGTTCTAGCGCTGGAGCGCCAATTGGGGACACTGCAAACGCAAATCAACTCAAATCAAATGTTGGTTTTGGTAGAGAAATTTATTACAATTTACAATTTACAATTTACAATTTATTATTTTTGGTAGAGCAATCTACTACACCAAGAGACTGTTAGTGGAAACCTACACTGAAATCCTATATTAATGTATTACATGATCTACTCATCTTTGCGTCTGAGGAAAACCATGTACAACCAAATAGCTTAATAAGTTGTAACAAGGAATCCTCCATGATAAGAAATAGAAATGAGGAGTTAATTAAGCGGGTTAATGAAAGTAAGGGTTAATTGGCGGTGCTCAGTCTCGCGGGCGCGTAAAAGTTCCCGTAAGTAGGTAGGGATGACGACAACAGCTACGAGAACGCCATGAAACAAAACAAAGGCTGTGCACGTCCCGCACGTCCGTTTTACAGATTGGTACATTTCTTAGCCGTTTTCGTCCTCACAAAGACGTGAAATGACCAAATTTGAGTTGAGGTTATGTGGAGGCCGCGAACACCGGACGATGAATTTTCGATTTTGTCTACAACCATCTACACCGTTCATACAAATTTCATTCGTGCAATTAATGTTGATACACACTTTCCATGCCGAACGACTTGGAATAGTGGAGATATTTTATTACAATGACGGGAAATAGTATTTTTTTTGACAACGTTGTCGTGGCAGTCATCGTCGTCCTCGCTTGAGGTCCCCTTTACTACTACAGTGAAGGGGTTCTAGAGAAGAGGTAGTGACCGGAAGAAACCGCTTACTTCCGCTCTCCTTGCGGGCTAAAGCCATTTCCCGCCATTTTGAGTGAATGGTGCCGGTGCGTGTGGCAATCAAATTCGCAACTTTGCTGTTCCACTCTGTTGTTTTAATATTCTCGTTGAATACGTGGTCTTTTCTACCTCAACCGTGCTGTAAGGAGGTGAGAGGGTCTATTTGCTGATAACTCAAAAGATATCTCCGAAGTTCCAATGAGGTAAAGCTAGCTTGACATTTTTCCTTTTTAATAATATTCTTATTCTTGAACTGATTAATTCACCACGCGAAACAGTATCGCTTTTCATCAAATTTCATCTCTCGCGTGAATGAAAAAGTTCGCCAGTAGTGGGATAGAACTTCACCACATTTCCAAGAAAAACATAACTGAAATTTCGAGTGCTGTTCGATGCAAAACGAGGAATACTTCAGCATTTCTCAGCAATTTCAGTCTCGTACAGCCTCTCGTTCGGGCGAAATCCCGCTCTTTCAGAAATTTTCTCGTTATTCCCAAGCAAAAATCATCCCAGAACTATAGAAGCTTTCTTTCTTTGGAAAGCGCCGCAAACCCCTCGAAATAACTGCTGATTATCTGCCCTTTTGCGAGTTGGTAAAAATCTCTAGATCTATAGAGATTTGGCAACGTACGCGCTTATGCGTCAACTTCTAAGCATGATAATGCCGTGGATTATGATTCACCCATTGGCTGTGCTGAAATAAACACATACGGGCTTATTATTTAAGAAAGGACTAGAGTGACAAAGCTTACGCCAAAAAAATTCATCACTGAAAGTCTGTATGACTTCCATAGCTCGGCTTCATGTGTTTCAGTATACCAATTATTATGACGTTAACGATAAAGAAAGGTATTTGCACTTTTTACGTCTTGATCAAGAAAACAATTGAATGAATTTTCCAACGATTGCACCGCCAGTTCAGTTTTACTGAATATCCGGCTGAGAAGTCGAGGCAAAAAATAATACTTGCCGTGTCACAGAGGTTTACCGGCAAGATATCATCATCAGTTTGTGAACTGGCTCATTCTTTTGAATGCGTGTAGAAGCGTAAAATTAAAAGCAATGAGTTTGACATGCTCCACGGAAATTCATTGACAAAAAGTGATTTTGATATGTTCCAAAGCAAAAATTGAAAGTCCATTAACAATTAAAAACCTGTCAAAGGAAGCGTAATAGCACTGTGTGGCTGTCATTGTTTTATTTGACGTTTCTATTGCAGGCCTTCGGCCAATGAGCCGAAGGCGCTCGCAAAATAAGATTTTGCGTGGTTTTTCTTTTAAACCTCTTGCTTACTTGATCTTCCTATATTTAGCTACTCGTAGACTGTAGCGTATAAGAACTGTCAACATCCTTGCCAAAATCATCAGTTCGATAGTCTCAGAAACTACTCCAAACTGAATTCCGTTTCTGATTATTATCGTTTGAAAGTTTACAATTACAGCTATTTTTAACATACATTCGACTACAGATGGTTGTTTTGAGGACTGATCCTGCCTTTATTCCGGTCATCGAGCTTCAATTTACATTTTTGTTCATGCACTTCTATATATTTACGTTGATGAACTTGAATACCAATCAAGATCTCCTTTGTTCCAACCACATGCGTAGGAATAAAAATTCTTCCGTCAAATTTATCTGTCTGGAAACCACGAATGTGAGTGGAATACTAATTCCGTCCTACCAGTGAAATGGCCGTGCCTGAATTCGGTTCGGGTTTTCAGCTACGTTCAGTTCAAATGTGGATTTTTCTACTGTGCTTATTCCCGTGTTGGGTAAGTAAACAAATCGATTACTTAATTTTGAAGTTCACAAATCCCTTTGGTACTGTTAAGAAATAAAAAAAATCCTTATATGTTTATTTGAATTTTAATGCAGGCTGATTCCCATACACCATCTGCTGTTCTTAGAAAAAGACAAGATCAGTTCTCTAGTGATTTTACTTATGACGACAATAGAAAATGGCTGCCTCGGGAGATTGAGAAAAACCACGAGAATCGAAACAAACAGCTTGTGAATATTCTGGACTGGAAAGAATCATTAACAGCGGGAGAAACGCCACATTCTGGGAAAAAATTATTCAATTTTAATCAAGAGAGTTCAGAAGATTTCTCAGACAGTTTTAAACTTCGGCCTCAAAGGATTCATAACACGTTTAAAGTGAGATCAAGAGAAATTTGGAAACAGCTCCAACCAACACAAAGTCGTGTTGGACGTAAATCAAAGGACTATGTCTTTCGAGACGTAATCGGATCAAGCATCGAGCAACTGCATTCATATGGTGAGTGAAATTTCCAATGATCAAGCTTTACTAAACGAACAGGGATCGCCTCACGGCTTCCAGTAATTAAGACACGAAAAATATGAAGTCTGAAAAATGCGCGAATGTTTTGTATAATTTATTGGCATTCTTCAAGGTGGCTCCCTTCCAGTCCAACGAAATAGTTATTTGAAGGTGGATGGCCCGGCTGAGTCGGGAGTTTGTTAAGTAAATGGTGATTAAATGGACAGTAGAACGTTTTGCTGCTCTTTCGCACTACATATCCTTTTTGTCTGCTACGCTGGCGTTTTCTGTTGTATGGAAATTAAAACGATAACATTACTCGTAGCAGAGCTGATCGATCGATAACAAGGCTGCATCAGTCTTAAAGCCTCCATCACAAACGGTTTTGAAAAGTGCTTCGCTTTAAAAAACCATTTTCTTCTCATATAACAATGTACTTAGTTGGTTTCAAAGGAGGTCTTCGAAAAGGCCTTTCTTCCCAGCCAGTTCAGCACAACTGCATTAATTAAGATATCCAAAAATGACTTTAAGAGTCATCTGTCAGAAAGCTTAATTATCATATCCTTAGTGTGGCTTTCTCCATATCGTCGCAGCGCAGGGGGTAATCCAGCAATAGAAATTGCCCATTAATTTTTCAAGCAGAAATAGATATATGATTTCCTTTCCGCAAAAAACATGTTTTCGCAAAAACAATATCTTGGGTTCGGCAAATGAATTTTCCACCCGTTAATTTTGATATAAAGGGGGTTTTTTCCACTGGGAAAATCAATCATAATCGAAGCTGTAGTCCTATCCTTATACAACCGTTGCTACGTAGATACCAAGCAATCACAGGATTGGGTTGAGCAGGATATTAAGGGCCTGATGACATGTAGAATTCAGCCCGGGTTCTGAAATGAAAGTGGCAATTACATGGAGAAGGTTTCAGCCCGGGGTGACCTTCAGCCCGGGCTGAAAATCCTAGCCCGGTTTCACAAACCGGGATAGGATTTTCAGGGCGAACGGGCTGAAAAATCCATGTAATCGTTATCATTTTTTCAGCTCGGACTGAAAAAGGAACGTCAGCATGCGCATCGATTGTGTTTTTGCATCTCAGTAAATTTTTTCATGGAAATTTGCGTTTTGCGCGCGGGCTGAAATTGAGCATGTAATCGCAACAGCCCGATGGACCGACCGAAATTTCAGCTCGGGCTGAAACTCACCATGTAATCAGGCCCTAAGAAGGATGAGGTGTATGTTATCTGTGGAAGGCTGAGGCCTGAGGGTTTATCACAAAATGCTAATAAGTTATATTGCGATATAAGGAGAAAACTCGGATTCACGTATTGTTTTAAAATACATTGTGTTGTACTTGATAGCTAACACAAACAACTCCTAACGGGGCCCCCCTTATTTCTCTACTACTCATGTTACCGAGCCTACCTACAGCGAATCCGAGAACACCGGCCTCATTGACTCCAATGCTGACTCGGTACCGAGAGGCAAAAATAACTTATAGCCAATAATAACACAGATTACAAATAAAACCGAATGTAAACGTGCTTTTTGAGGGAAAACCTACTTCCAGAGAAAAGCCTATCAGTGCAGGCGTGCGTTTCGCAAAAGCCCCCGAAACCCTATCGGTTAATTTCAGAGACCCATTAAGACAGATGATAACTACTTTGCTTTTCATGTCTTCTTTTCTTTTCTTCTCTATCGAAGTCTTTTCGGTTCTAAAAGGTAACCCCTCTGTGATCCACTTTTTTTCAGTACTAGAAAAGAAAGAAATCCGTACGATCATGTACGATCATCTTCTCCCCTTCACGTGCACTCTTCGAGCCTCCATTCTCTAACCTGAATCTCTACGCACTCTATTTACGAATTCAATGTCTCCTGCTCTATACTTGTTCTCTCCATTAACCTTTCACCTGATCCTCTATATTCACTCTTAAGGCCGAGGCAAATGGTTTCAGCATTTGCTTCAACATCCGTTCGATTTTGTTGAACAGCGATGTTGAAACCCCCTTTCAACCTTGTTGAAACGAAGTTGAATCGATGTTGAAAATGAGTTTAAAAGCGTTTAATTAAAGTTTGCTTCAACAACCATTCCACATTTTTTGTTTTCGCGAGTGTTCAATGAAGTTGAAGCCGTTTGCCCCCTTTCAACGTTGTTGCGTATGCGCGGGCGCACTAATCGATCTCTCAATGACGTATCCATGTCTGTATCCAAAGTAACAAGTCCGTCCCCATAATAACATCCGCGGCTGCAGCCTGGGACTGAATACCAGGCATGTCATGAAGTTTTGTTGCATAAAATGTTGATGATGTGCTGAAACCGTTTGCCCACCACAGCAGTCAACATCGTTCAACATCATTCAACAACATTCCCTCCTTTACCGGCTGTGTGCTTTCAAAATATTTTGAGCAAGGGCCCATACAACGTAGATTTGATTTTAGTGGTGTACTATATTTCGGCTAGCCAAACCAGCCTTCTTCAGGTACAATGAGAGTTTACAATAGATTGCTTCTTTGTACATATATAAAGTAAATGGATCTTGACGTAATACTGGAAAAAATGTGATAACACATGGCAGTTACAACAAATTTGAATTCATATACTAAGAGTAACGGAAAAATAACGGAAGTGACTCTAAATAATAAACTGAAATCTAATATCCGCGAAGAAACGTATTAAATTTCAGTACATTATTTAGAGTCGTTTCCGTTATTTTTCCGTTACTCTTAGTGTTTGAATTCAAATTCGTTGTAACTGCCATGTTTTATCAAATTTTTTCCAGTATTACGTCAACATCCATTTACTATTACATACATACATACATACTTAATTGACAGCTCCCCATAGGGGCTTTTCAGGGCCAATGAAACAATCAACGAAACAACAGAACACAACAACAACAACTGTTAAGAATCCCAACTGGCCGGAGGCAAACCAGTTGGCTATTTACAAGTGCAGCTGGGAAGTTGAACCAGGGAATACCAGGAACAAATTCAACGAGTGGTCAGAGCGGGTCTTGAACCCGGGATCTCCGGATCTCAAGGCAAGCGCCCTAACCACTGGGCCACACTGCCTCCTGCCTATTTTTATGCACAAAGAAGCAATCCATTGTAAACTCTAACTCTCATTGTACCTGAAGAAGGCTGGTTTGGCCAGCCGAAATATAGTATACGGCTAAAATCAAATCTACGTTGTATCGGCTCTTGCTCAAAATATTTAGTTTCTGAACTTGTAATTACGCCGATCAGATCAAGTCACTGATCCAACGTACACCGACAGGAAGATTGTCCACGGTTGCTTGCTTCAAAACCCTGGCTTTCAAAATGGCGGTCCAGTTGGACCTCGAACAAGCGTTCGCCTCCCAAAAAGACTCTGCAGGCTAACTCTAGGCAACGCAATCACAATCATGAGAAAACAGGACAATCATATTTCTTTGAATGTTGCCGGTTTTATAAGCTTTGTAATTTTGGCGATCAAAGTTCTTCCCTGTTTCTGCTGACCACACGCCACTACAGCCACTGGTTTGGCAAACAACAATAAGATATATATTGATTATTGATGTAAGCCAAAGTCATGATGTGCTTAGGGCGCATAAAAAAAGGAAAAAGGTGTTTGCGGTTATGGTGTCTTTGACCATTCACTCATCAAGCGCATGCTGTAACAAACATAAAACCGCTTCATACAATTCAAGACCAACCCTAACCATAACCCTAACTGATTTGTACGTTTTAAAGCCATCATTGCGTGGCAGTGTCCTTTATTCGCGTGAAAATTCTGGATTGGTAAAGAAAATCTTCGTCTTTGAATTAGGTTCAGTTCTCAGTGATAGCGGTTTTATGTTTTTCACAGCATGCGCTTGATGAGAGAATTAGTGTCACAGCCAACATTATCGCCAACACCTTTATCCCGCGCGTTGCGTCTTTTCGAGGTGCGAACTAAGTTCTCGTCTAACCGATCGTAAGAACCTTAGCAGAGATTCAACCTCTACCAAGGTAATTAGTAATTTCTTATGCAGTCTAAGCTGGTCCTTAGGCTGTATTAAAAGAATTACTATTTACCTTGGCAGAGCTTGAATCTCCGCTAACATTATTATGATCGGTTGCACGAGACCTTAGTCCGCACCTCGAATAGACCCAACCGGGGATAAAGTTAAAGGTGTTAGCGACAATGTTGGCTGTGACACTCATTCGCCCCTCTGAATCTTGACAATGCAATCACAATCATGACCAGACAGGGCAATCATATTTCTTAGGAACCTCTGAATGTTGCCGGTTTTGTAAGCTTTGTAAGTTCTGCGATTATTGTATTTTAGTTAAGAAACATCCTTCTATTTGATGAAAGTTTTCTCATGGTTCTGCTGACCACAGTGGGGAAGGGTACTCTCCTATATAAGCTATATAGGTGTGTGCCGTCCGATAGCTATAGGGTAAGGTTTTTGAGGTGCTCAGTCCTTAAATAGGGTATTCTTTTGGGTTTTTTTGGTATTGTGATCCTTAGTTATTCCTTAGATAGAGTCACTAAATTGCAGTATCCACCCCAACGCGCAAAACGAAAAATATATGGTCCATTAAAGCTCTACTAACTATGATGCTAAACGTCCGTGTAAGGAGGGAAAGAAATGAAATGACCTATCAGTTACACAATTATGATT
>OX421456.1:205000-215000 GCA_949126865.1 Montipora capitata | reverse complement strand
TAAGCTATGGACTTGCCTGAAGCCTGACTTGCGCAAACTTAGGAAAAAACCTTTTAAAAACAAACTGAAATCCACCAAGTTTTGCTTGCGGTGCTTGGTGATGAGGATGATTATGTTGAGGCCTCACGTTAATCTTAAAAATTACTAGTTATCATTAATCACACCCTAGCTATTGTTATTACTTCCTTATGTTTCATGTCTTCTTATACAAGAGGTTCTTGCTCTATGTAAATGCTAACTATCTGTGAATGCATGTGTATGCCTATTTATTTTATTTTTGTGTCATTTATTTATTTCTTTACCTGCCTTACTATTAATCTAATTTGCTAAATGTGATTGTAAGTTACACGGCCCGCCTCGATTAGCTTTGCTATATGCGGGCTCTGTATTTCTTCAATTTTGTTAAATTTAAACATTGAAATAAAGTGATGATGATGATAATGGGATATCGTAGTTATTCTTTCATTAATAATGTTACCTTATATAAAAACAACAACAGCAATAATAATAATAATAATAATAATAATAATAATAATAATAATAATAATAATCGTCATCATCATCATACATCGTAGAGCACTTATAAAGCCCTCAACTCCCAGGGTTACCTGAAATGAAATGAACTTATTTATTTTTGCTCTCGAAGCAAAGAAGGATTACCGGTAAATCAACTTAAACATCGCTTAAGCTTTGCTTCTTCTCTTTCCATTTTCAGTACAACGCTTTACCCTGGGAAAGTAAATCAGCTGCAGACTTCCGCTACAAACCATTAAAAAATAGAAACAAGCGAGATTCGCTTCATTCCATGTACGACCCAGAGTGGACGAGTGTTGGTGCTTTCTTGAACAAAAATCGCCCATCAAACAGTTACCACGGTTACGGAAGCTTGAAAGAAGCTGAAAGCAAATTCGTGGATCGCTACTGTAGGCGCTCACATGACTCGATAGACAATACTGAGGAGGTTGTGGAATGTGCTCTAAAGCTCCGACCTCGGAGACGTCAGGTTATTGAACTTCAAGAATTTCCCCTGGGATATTCCAAGAGTTTTCTAAACATTAATCTAGAATCCAACCCCGACGTTTTATTTGATCCATACCGTGACCAGTTAAAAAGGGGAAAAAAATTTGGCAGGTTGACATTTTCAGATTCTGACTTGCGAGAGCTCTCGTGTACGGATAAACTTGGGAGCTATGATAGTAAAAGCGATCTGTTTAGCGAGGCAAAACCGAGGAAAAGTAGTCTTAAAATGGTGAGGGAAAGAAAAAAGACACATGAAAAAGTTGTGCACTTCTTTCCGTCGAATTTTGAATACGACGCACAATTTGTTCAATTTCCCTCCACAAGAAAACTGGAGGCAAACGCAGGAGAATACAATCGATCGCATTGCGAGTCTGGTTATTCTAAGTTGAGCAAAAGTGACAATGAAACCAGTGAAATCGAACGAACTGAGAGCCTTTGTTACGTGTGGGATAAAACGACGCAGAATAAAGAGCATGCTGTAGATGAAGAACTGACAAGTCCAACAACAGACGAGGTCACATATCATGGGAAGTTCGTGAAGTCACATGACTATGGTTGTTCGTACACAAATTATGGATGTAAAAGTTCAACAGAAGAGCTCACAACTTCACAAGAAAGGCCCGAGATAAGCTCATTGTCAGCTCAATCCTTTCATAAAAGCAGCAACAGTGAATGGAAGCCACGGAAGAACGTCGAACCTGGGTCGTTTTGTAAAGACGCCATCAAAGACGACCAAAATTACCAGCTCGAGCCCCTTGCTGGTTTATTGTCCCCCATTCGAAAAGCTACTGGGCATGAAAAGGGACCAATAAAAAACAAGCAGGAAGCCGCGGTAATACCTGTTACAGCTCCTAACACAAAAGCTCAATTTGCGGTAACACCTTCCTCATCTTGTATCTTTTCAGGTGATGTCATTAGTCGGAAAAGTAGAAAATCAACAACTGAACTTGAAAACGCTATTTTCCGTGCGAGTGCAATGCCACATTTTGAACAAATTCAACGCTTTCCCGAAAGAGAAAGGAAGTTTCAAAACTCAAATTGATATCAGAAACTTTACTCTCTTAAAATTACTTACCCGATAGAAGCTTCCACTAATCCTTTATTTCGAACTCGGTTTAAAAATATCTTTAGTAATTACAATAGAATTCTAAAACTTGCAAAATAAGATATTGTGTGACTTCAAAACTACTATTAAAATACTGTTTTACAAGAGCGCTGAGTGAGAATTGGATGATTCTAGTGTGTGGTTTTAATTAAAATTCACTTCTCAGGACCGTAGCAAGGGGAGGGGCCGGGGGGGCCGTTGGGGGCCGTGTCCCTCCACCTTTTTCCCCAAGGCTAACCCTAACCCTAATTTGAGTCTAAACACCGGATTTCTATTTAGCCGAATTATAGACGAAATACCCGTCTTAGACGGGTTATTCGTCGCTATTATAAATTCGGCGATTATGATTCCTCGTGAATAATCAGATTCGAATAAATCTTTGAATTCGTTACAGTGCAACGCGCCTTACCGTGACCGCCCAAAAAACTTCCGCATTGGACAATTACGTGTAAATACGTCAACTGAACAACCCATGCAACGATGTTCAACTTACAACTGTGCGAACCTTCCAAGGAGGCGTGATTGTCAATCAAATTCACACATCCTGATTGGCGGACAGTTTGTAAAAAACTTTGTTAGGTGGCCACCTCGTCGCACTGTAACAACCAAAACGCCTGAAAAGACTAAACGCCGGTTTACACGGTACGGTTTGTCGGCAATCGTATCGTGTAAATTGTGTAAAACGAGTAATTTTTCCTCCAAAGATCTCCCCGTAGTCCTTTTAGTATCTGCTAATTTGAACGCTTTAATTTATTCAGTATTTGTGCGCATTACCCACTCGCATACCCTTTGATTGACAAGGCGGTTTCTCTCTGAGTGTCGGCCCGACTGTTGCACTTGATTTTTTTTAATCGGACCGATTTTCATTCCCATGAATCGGTCGTTCATGGGGTGTCAAAATACACGCAAGATTTGCGTTCCGAAGCCATCGGGCTGATAAATCGGGGCGACAAATCGTACCGTGTAAACCGGCCATAAGGAATGATTCTCGGGCCTATAACCTCTGTGGATCCGGCATGACAACATCTGTCATTAAATCTTCGAGATAAAAGCATCATTCCTTCATTTTATCCATTATTAACACTTCGTATCCTTTCATTTAATTTCATTTGAAAACGAAAACGATTGCAAATCACGGCAACCAGCAATTTTGTATGATGTTTCACGATGTAAACGCGGCGGGTCTAAAACACGGGTCACATTCCACAGGTCACTCGCTGCAGGTCATTGCTTTACCTTTTGGAAAGTAACCCAAACCCTCAATTTGACTAACCCTAGGCCTAAGATTGGCTTTTAGGCCTAGGGTTAGCCAACTTGAGGGTTTTGGGTGACTTTCAAAATGGTAAAACAATATTCTGCAACGATTGACCTGTGGAATGTGTCCTGTGTTTTAGAAGAAAATCCATTCCTGGAAAAACCGAAGTGCAGCGGTTGATGAGACAATGTGTTTGGCCGGACATGCAGTAGGGGTTGGCATGAATGGATATGCACTGTGCAAGGATCTTACTACCAAGATTAGACAGATCCAAAAAATTATTATCAGGAAAGTGACCAACAATATTCAGTTTAGGTTGTTTATAAGAAGATTTTAATTTGCTTTTATCGACACCATTAAGAGAGAAAATAGTTGAAACCTTCTTCCTTGAGTTTTCAAGACACCATGGCAGAGTTAAAAAAACGACATCTGCTTCAGAAGTTTCTTATTCACCAATTCTTCGATTAAATAGCGAAACTGGCCAGGAATTCCCAGCAGCCAGCGTGTAGGCAACTGACGGGTATGTCAGAGCAATGTGATGTATAAACGGTTACCAGTTAATTCTTTGCCATGTTACAAGCTGTTACAAGTTTATCAGAATGATCAGAATTATGTCGGAACGAACAATATATTGCGATGAAGTATTTCCTTTTTTTAGACATGGGCCAAATTTGTTGAAACAGAATGTCGCGATATTTTACGCGTTGGTTTCGATTGCCTTATCTGTATAGAGTTTATTGAGATTCGCAAAGCCAGTTTTTTTGTCTAGTCGGAAAAGCCGGTTTTGTGATTTCGTCATTATTGCAGCTGTGATCCTCCCTTAGTATTCGTCATCATCGTGCTCAAATGTCGCAGCTTCGACTTCTTCGTAGTCTTTTTCCAGAGCGGCAAGATCCTCTCGCGCTTCAATGAATTCTCCTTCCTCCATTCCTTCCCCCACATACCAATGGACAAACGCTCGTTTAACGAACATCAGGTCAAACTTTTGATCCAAACGAGCCCATGCTTCAGAGATAGCAGTGCTATTGCTTAGCATACAAAGAGCACGGAGTAGCTTGGCCTGATCGCTGCCAGGGACAACAGTCGGCGGCTGGTAATTGATACCAACCTTAAATCCCGTTGGGCACCATTCCACAAACTGAACAGTACGCTTGCTCTTTATGCTGCAAATTGCCGAGTTTACGTCTTTAGGGACAACGTCGCCCCTGTACAGCATACAGCAGGCCATGTATTGACCGTGTCGGGGATCGCACTTTACCATTTGATTTGCTGCCTCGAAGCACCGGTTTGTTATTTCCGCCACTGTAAGTTGTTCGTGATAGGCTTTGGCGGCTGAGATTATGGGCGAATAAGATACCAGGGGGTAGTGTATCCTCGGGTACGGCACGAGATTGGTCTGAAATTCAGTCAAGTCCACGTTCAGCGCGCCGTCAAAGCGAAGAGAAGCAGTAATAGAAGACACAACCTGACTAATAAGGCGGTTGAGATTCGTGTATGTGGGTCGTTCGACGTCAAGGTTCTTATGACAGAGATCATAAATTGCTTCGTTGTCCATTATGAAGGAACAGTCCGCATGCTCCAAGGTTGAATGTGTTGTTAGAACAGCATTGTAAGGCTCCACCACTGCAGTTGACACTCTTGGTGCAGGGTACACACAGAATTCCAATTTGGATTTCTTACCATAATCAACGGACAGGCGTTCAAGAAGAATCGATGAAAAGCCAGAACCAGTGCCACCACCGAACGAATGAGTTATGAGAAATCCCTGGAGACCACTGCACTGATTTGCCTAAGGAAAATTAAACAGCTTTGGGTAGACTAGAAAACTTTCAACCTGATTCAGCTTGGCTAATTTAGTAGCTGCAATCAGTCGGTTGTTTTTTAGTCTACCCAAAGGCGAGCCGCACCTTTTTCTGAGAGATCTTCGTGATGTTGAACCTATAACAGAGACTAATCTGATGTAGACAGAATAATAGCGCAGTCTTCAAGAACACAGCTGTTAGTTTGTTGTTTAATTCACAAATGCAAATAAAAATTAAAAGAAAAACCGCCCTACCCGGCACAAAATGAGCCCTCCACCGTTCAGCAGAGGGAAAATAAAAATTTAACAAGTTGTTGCCCACATCGGTGAATTAAGCCAACACACGTCACACTGTCTTGAATGACTGACAGTCACCAATGGAGGGTCCAGTTTTTAAAGCCAAATAGAATTTTGTTCTAACTTAGCAATTCTGATCTCAGGAAGGGACAAATGAAATCACCAACAGATTTACCCTTCATCAGGGTTTTTTTTTTTTCATTTTTGTCGTTTTCAGCCCGATGGGGTTTTTTCCGTTGTTTTTGCCTCTTTGCTTTTATTTATTTTTCGATTTT
Source organism: Montipora capitata (assembly GCA_949126865.1). Taxonomy (NCBI): domain Eukaryota; kingdom Metazoa; phylum Cnidaria; class Anthozoa; order Scleractinia; family Acroporidae; genus Montipora; species Montipora capitata. Next base: position 209,247 of record OX421456.1, on the reverse strand, counting down.
TTTGGTAAATATTTTACCCCATCACCATCATTTGTTTTTTCCTTGTGTTTAAGTTTTTTTGAATTTTTTCTTCCCTGAAGTAAGTCTGTTGATGATTTCATTTGGGTGAGGCCCGACCGGATCATGCTTTCTATTTTCTCTTTGTAAAACGATTCCTTTCTTCTCCTCCATTGGTAATTACGCAACCATTCCTTCCTCACCGTGCCTACATCAAATTTCATTCCATACATTTGCATTATTACCATGGCGTCTACCCTTTACAGTAGTTTCGAAAAACCACTGACCAGCTTTCGAATCCTTTCCAAAACCAGATCTAGGATTTCTTTGCCAATGGTGTAATGGCCTCGAGCATAATTGTTAGCAGCATCCTCTTTGCCCGAAATCATCTGTTCAGGATGGTATAGGTCGCGATATACTCCCAGGCGAGCCTCGTCTAAGTAGAAATCAAACAAAAATTGAGCACAGACTGGATTCTTTGATGCAGCAAATACAAAATTGCTTATCTCGACTAACAATGCATGGATTGAAACCAGCTCTCACTCGATTCCTTTGAGAAATCTTTTTGGGCTTTATTTGAAAAGTTGAATGATGAATAGTAGGGAAAAGAAATTTCAGAATGATGACTGTTTCTGCGATTAAAAATGAATTTGGGGTATCTACATACCTCTTACTGACCTCGTTTTCTCCGTCCGTACTGTAATAAAAAATCACGAACCGAGTTTTTTCCCGTTGATTTATGACCCATGCGCAAAGCGCGCGGGCCTTATATCAAGCGCGTACTATCTGAGAGATATAATAGGGAGCTTTTTTAAGGAGGCTCGAAAGGGTGCGGCTGACTGCGCGCGCGTAACCCACACACGCAATTCTAAAAGCTGCTCGCGTCAGCTCACGATTCAAAGTGGGTCACCAGAAATAAACAAATACCGCTAGTTTCGCTCACCTTTCTTCTAATTCCTATACATATGGAATATAAATAGACATCTCCTATTCACGAAAACAACGAAAATTGTACACAAACGGTTTCATGGTCACTTAAATCCGTTTGTGTTGGCCTGTAGCTTCACTCGCGCGAGCACTCGAATGAGCGGGTGAAGCATGCGTAAATGCCGATCTTGTAACCCCCACATTTTTCCTGATTTTGCACCTTTATTCGCTTATATCTCTGCTTCCGGACGGTGAATTGTTTTCATTTTTTGCATGTTAGCTTAGATTAATTTAAAACGTTTGTCTTTCAAATGTAAAAAAATTCTGTAGGTGAAAAAAGAAATTAGCGACACATTTCAAAAAAACTTATTTTTCTGAAAAACTGACCTACAGATTTTGTTGAATTGTAAATATTTTAGAGATTATTTCTAACATTATCTCGTAACTCTGAAAGGGAAGATTTCACCGTCCCGTTTTTTTCAAAAAAGACAATATGTGTTGATTTTAAGGCTCAAGGAAATGCCTTATATCGTTGCCATGGTAAGGTTATTTTGGAGGAAAATGTAATGTGAGAAATCTATGATGGGTACTTAATACCCTGGCCAAATTTTGTCCTGATATGATTACCCTAACTGTATCTAAAAACAGAATATGTTCATTTGTTTGAAAAAAGGAGAAACTATTTCGAGCCTCCTTAAGCAAGCGCGTTTTTGAGACGCGGACGGCAACCGGAAGTAAGCTGTTTTCTCTTTTAACTTGTCTTCACACAACCACATTTACGTTACTACGTATCTTTTCTCCATTAGAGGTCATTAGTATAAAAATCTGGGAGACACCACTGTCCTGGCTCACGAAATTTTCTTTTCCGGTTGCCGTCCGCCTCTCAAAAACGCACGTGCTTAAGCTCCCTAATTAAATGGGTAAGAGTTGTTTATACGAAAACGAAAACGAAAACACCAGAATGGCCGTTTTTATAATAGAGACGGATAATTCGTCTGGGACGAACTTGAGCAAACATCTTTTCTGCGTCTGTTAAATTCGCCTAATATAAAGACGAGCACAAGACGCATTATGCATCTGGACGAAGTATCTTCTTTAATGCGTCTTCAAAGACACACTAAACTGGATAGTTCGTCCGGACGAATTATGCGTTTTGCGCCCGTCTTTATACTAGACGAATTTAACAGACGCATAAAAGTTCGTCCCAGACGAATTATGCGTCTTATATAGTTCGTCCCGTCTTTACATTAGACGGATAACATGTAACATGTGTTGTAACAGAGAACGGCAGTTGCCGATCCATTGGTAGGAAAACTTAACTCCATCTCTGTCGTTAACTATGTCTACAGGTGGGTTTTTAAGACTGACCTTCCCATGAAGCGCTTAAGAACAGAACTTACTGGTGTCAATGAAATGGAAATGCCTGGAGCACACATTTTCTGGCCATTATCACTCAAAAGAAGTCATCAAAGGTAAGGTGACTTTTTTACTTGGCGACAGTGTTAAATACCTTTATTGTCTGAAAGGGTATTTTAAAATTGTGAGATAATGAAATTAACTAAGATTGGTTAGCCTCATATCCTTGCAAAGGGCATTACTTTGGTTTCTGGGATTTATTCACACTTTTGAACAACTTTGGAGGGTGGCAAGGGTCCCATGCTGAAATTCAAAGTCGCAATTCGACAGCTGTTTACTTTACCCCGGAAAATTCTTGACTGAACTTCTTGTTTTGATGAGACAGCACGTTATGTCCCCGACTTTTCTAAAGTTATTGTATTAACAAAGACCAATATGACCAATATTATCATTTACAGTGAAGAAACGTGTAACAGAGATCCATTTTCTAGCCTGGACTTATCTCCGTCGCAACGAAACTGCTTTGAAATTGTCAAAAAAAAAACTCCATTGCAAGGCCACCATCTAGTTTCATTGTATAACACAATCAGGTTTTTCTTTGTAAAGGTTAACATACTAAATTACGCTTATTTTTTCTTTCACTTACCAACAACGGTTGGTTCCAAGTCAACAAAAATCGATCGTGGAACGTATTTTCCAGCCACTGACTCGTTGAAAAAAGTATTGAAGGAGTCATCTTCACATTGAAAACTCTTTCCACCATTCTTCCTCCCGTCTGCCATGATCCCATGTTCCAGACAATAAAGTTCCCAGCAAGCGTTGCCGATTTGAACTCCTGCTTGCCCGATGTGTAAAGAAATGCACTCTCGCTGAAATAAAACAAAGAGTCAACAAAATGACAAAAAAAAAAGTGAAAAACAACAAGTTAGCTTACTAGGAAATACGAAAAAATACGAGGCTTGGTGTAAGCTCTGTAGCTCACTTTGTCCGTTCCTATCAAACTTTGTTTGATTTCGTTTTAACTTTAGTTCCTTTGATTTTTACACTTTCGGTTTAATTTCATACACTAGAGTGAAGACGACATACCATTTTTTTATGCGCAAACCTCAAACCAAACGTGTACTAACAGATTAGCTTTGTCATTACTCGGCAAATCTCCTTAGAAAATTAGTCATTAGAACAATTACTGTAATTAGGAAAGAATTATATAGAGCACAAACATAATTCATTTATACTTCAATAATACAAGACTTACAACTTTGTTTTGAGCTTAAGTCTCTTGTGCAAAAGTTTTTTTTTCCCATATTTTCAAACCAAGCGTTGAACTGAAATGTTGAATCACGTAAGTGTGTCTTCAACTGAAAAACGCCGCCTGTACGCGTGAGACCTATTGTTACGTCATAAAACAATTGACCAATCGTATTAACCTTTTCATTATCGTGTTCAACAAGGGGAGTGAAAGGTACTTGAGAATGACTATTAGAAATCCAAACAATACATGGGGCTAGAGACAAGGAACAAACACTACAGCAAAAAATGAACGCTCAGCTTTTAATTGGCTAATTTAATTAGTTAAGAAGTTTCATTAAATGACGGGAAGAAGTACCTTGTTCTTTGTTGGATGCCACACCAACTTCTGTATTAAGCTTCTTCCAAGGCGAGCATATTAAGTGACCTAATAAAGTATTCTGAACCCAAGTCAATATTTTGAATGTTAGAAAGAGGAAAAAACTACGTTTAGAGAAGTTTTTCATTGGTTAGGGTTAGGGTTTAGGGTTATTAAAGATTTACATTGTACTTTCACAATTTAAATTGTACTTTTACACATTTTCTATTGTTATTCAAAAACTTACATTTTCCGTTGAGACCCGTTCAATGGGGAGACCTTGATCAGGTAGCAGGGAAGAGCGCGGTCGATGACTTGGAGTTAAATCTATTTATGAGGGATTTAGACTATTTATCTGTGT
>OX421456.1:195000-200000 GCA_949126865.1 Montipora capitata | reverse complement strand
CTCAGATAAAAAGCAACGTAGCGAGTAAAAGGAACATGGAAGACTCAAGCTGTAGCATAGGGTGAGACCCATCGTGTGACAGCGCCGGGCTTGTCCAATGTGCACAAAGACTGCTGTACTGAAGTGATCGACTGTAACAAACAGTTGGTTACAGGTTTGGAAAACTGGAACCAACAAAAATCGAGTTTTTCTGATATATGTGTCGTCAGTAATACCTCTGTGAAGATTTTAAACATTATTGGAAAGTAGTCGGGCACTTACAAAACACAGGTCACAGGTCATTGTTTTAACAATACAGAGAGAATCGTCAACATTTATTAAGGCTAACCTTAGGCCTAAGGGCCGATTTACACGGTGCGATTTTTGTCGCATGCGACAAGCTCACGACAGGCCTAAGACATGACTTACGATTGTCGTAGCGTTTTAAAACATGTTTTAAAATGCTACGACATTTTCCTGACGTACACAACAATCGTAAATCATGTCGTGGGCCTGTCGTAAGCCATTGTCGCATGCGACAAAAATCGTACCGTGTAAATCGGCCCTAATAGACCCATATCACTCAATGTCCAAACAAAAGATTTTGCCTGTCAAACCTCTCATTCAGTGTGAGGCTGGACGGGCAAAGACAATGCAAAGACAAAGCCTTTGTTCCCCACGGATTCCAAAATGGCCGCCGAGTGATAACGGTGAATTAGGGCTAAACAAAAGATTTTAGGCCTAATGTTAGCATTGGTAAACGGTTAGGGTTGTTTCTGTATTGGTAAAACAATGACCTGTGACTTGTGTTGTGACCAGTGTTTGGTACCCGCCAGAAAGCAGTCGATTCAATTGACTCCACTAGAACGGATTATGTGGGTGGGAAGACCTGCTTCCTTGTTTTTAGAAACTTCTGTCATATTCCTCTTTACGAATAAAAGAGATCTCAAATGCACCAATGTGAAATTAGAGTTGTAATTTTAACTTCACTCGTCACGTTTTCCTGAAATCATCTCAGTTTTAGCCGCGTTCAGTTGTAATCGATAGTTTGTGAATTCTTACACACATACTACATACTCTTCTCTTTCAAGCCTGGATTTTGATGGGCTTCCTTTGAAACAGCTTGAGTTTCCCAACGAAATGCGATAATCTTCATTCTATTTCGCAGGTCAAATGAAATTTCCCATAACCCAAACAATCATGTTTAGTTTTGGCTAATCGTGAAATCTCTTCTTGCGTCATAAGTAACCTCTGTTGATCTTGATACCCGAAAAGTGGATCTCTGGCACTAAAATATGTTTAGCAACAAAGAGAAGAATATCCATTCAGACATCGAGTCCCACCGGTAATCATCCCTTCAGATACCAGAATACAAAACCATAGACCAGCGTCAGTATAAACATGGTGAGCCTGCTTCGTTTAATAACAGCGGCAACCACAAAAGCGAAGAAAACTGCGTATAACATAACGCCAATTTTCGTTTGAAGTTCAGGAAAGTAATTGCCTTTATCCAGTTCCTCTTCAATCTTTGTGTTCTTTTGAGTCCTCTTTTTACCTTTCTTTTCTTTCTTTACACATCTGTCACCATCACGTGTGAAGCCCTTTTTGCAATCACAGGTGAAGCTACCGGGTATATTTCTGCAGCTCTGTGTGGTTTTGTCACAGTCGTGTTTATGCGCTGAACACTCGTCCACATCTGTAGAAGAAAAACAATTCCTTGCATTAACGGATCTATATTCCTCGCAAATATACACCAGAGACACATCAGGACCTCAAAAATGTGGCTTGTCAACTATTCACAATGAATAGCAGTAGTCCCAGCCAATTTGTTTGAAAGTCGGATTTCAGAGTTGAAGAATTTTTTAATAGATACATTCCTTACTTATTGATCTTATTTCTGCCAATAGGGACACGTCTAAGTGCCAGTGAACACATTTACCTACTGCTGTCGAGATCGAAATCTTTCTGCATTACAGCCATTTAGAAATCACTGGTGATCCTTGCAATCTCATTAGCTCTCAGCAGTGCGATTTATACCAAAATCGCACTATTTTTTGCTCTAAATAGCACCATTTCCCCAGCCAAGTAGAAAGGAACACTAAAACAAAACAGCCAATCAGATTTCAAGGCTTGTTTAAGGTAACCAATCAAATTGCAGGAAAATGAAAGACAAAGAATACCATTGTGTGGCGAATTTTGCATGTTTTGTTCCCAACTGGATCAATAAAATATTGCTATACAGAATAAAATCCTGTATTTTAGCGATTAAATATAATTACTGTGTGATTTCTGAATGGATGTAATACACCTTATTTCAAAATGGCTGTCATTTAAATATTCTTTTGTTTTTATTCAAATTAGCCCTTGATGCCTCGTTCTTAAGCTTAAAATTCAAAAGAATATTTTATCTTGAACGAGGCAACAAGGGCCAATTTGTATCCGCATAAATCGGCGGCCATTTTGGAATAAGGTGTATAAAGTGGTAACTGAACTTGGTGTCGTGCAATTTTGGTCTGAAATCATACTTGTGATTTCATATTGAACTCGCGCTGCGCGCTCGTTCGATTTTGAAATCACATGTATGATTTCAGACCAAATTGCACTCCTTTCAGTTCAATTACCATTACAAATCTGATTCCTCTGAATAGCAAATATTTTGGATCTGGTTATGCTTCCACTCACTCTAGCAGGAAAACAACATTTTCGATAGATTGAGGAATTTTTGAAAAGGCAATATATACTAATTACCTTTACAATCGTTGTTATCCATTTTGTATCCTAAGCTGCATTTTGTGCATCCTGGTGAGCCTTTTCCTATGCATGTCTCACAAGCAGAGTTGCAAACTAAAACAATACATACATTTCACAAATACATTTCATTTCATTTCACTTTAAACATAATATCTTAATCTATTATAGTCGTTACGAGGGGTCAAAAACACTTTCAGTCAAGTAAAATACACGAGCTCCTCGTATTTCTTCATTTTCCTTTTCCTTGTTTACCCAGAATAAAGCGTTTCACGACGACAACAAGATGCTTTGGTAGCCTTCACTTGGGCTTCCAAACCCTAACCCTAACACATTAATTTCTCTTTGTATACCTTAGTGAAAGCGACATTCAAAAACGGCCCATCAAAACACCGAAAAAATGTCACGTGTATGAGCTTTATATCCTGATAAAACACTGCTGCTGTTTTTTAAACATTACTTCCAACAAAGTTGTGTCCTGAATCGAGTCACGTTCGCGCTGTTAGCCAATCACGAATCGCTACCTTATTTTCAAGCCTAGGCGTCTAGCATTATTTGCAATAAAAATGGCGGATAAAGATCAATGGGACGTCTTGGAAGTTGATGAACTCAATATCCAGAAACCTTGATCAGCGAGTATGAAGCAAGATCATGTCTTCAGGGCACTTTTAGTCCCCTTAATCACTAAAATCGCTCTGCTTGGAGATTTCTTGTTCAATAGCATAATTTAGCATTTAAAATTTCTGCAAATTGATCCGGGCTCATTCTTATCACCTCCTAAACGCGAATGTATCTTGCAGTGAACGTACCCTTTTCTACACGCTCTCTTAACCATATTTTGGGTTTTCCTCGTTTGAATCCGTCATTTCCGTCCTCAAACAGTTCCAGTAAAACAAGCGCTACGAGCGGTTTTCGTTTCAGTGTTAGCGTAATATTTATAAATTTAGCGCCAACTTGAACTTGAATCAAAAATTTGGTTTTATCAACGGAGTTGATAATGTAAATTGGCCACCGTACCAACTACATTATCAACTCCGTTGATAAAACCAAATTTTTGTATACTACTTCCCCACCGACGCAGCACCACAGTTTCTTTAGAAACTACCCCTTCATTCATGAACTTGAATCAGTTTTGTGAAGCAATGTTGGATGAGTGTTTTGCCACTACCTCAACATTCACATCCAACCATGTTGTCTGCGGAATCAAACTTTGTTCGATAGTTTGGCCAGGGCTTAATACTAAGAAAATTACTAGGTATAACGAATTTGCATATTAGGTTTCATAATTTAACACTACAAATAAAAAAGGAGGACTGATAAGTAGTCGAATTACAAAAAGGCATTTCTAAATACATCACATTAGTAGACTGGGAACGCCGAGTACAACCGTGGCTTACATTCTCAACAAAACTAATATCAATGTCAATGTAGCCCTGTAAGGCCTTATAAAGAAATCAAACTCCTTAACCTCGCCGTCATAGGTAAGCGGCAACTGGTCCAATTTCATGAGTCTCTCTTTGTATGACAATTCGTCTGGCAAGACTTGTATAGTCCAGGGTGTGGCTCTTGTCTGTACTGTTTCCACTTTCTGCTTTAAAGTTGCGTGGTTGGGAGAGCATTCTCCAGTTGCGTCGCTTATTTGAGGTGAGATACAAAGTTCTTCTGACTTTTAAGTCAGTCAGCGTAGACCAGATGCGTCATATCAAGCCGAGTAACTTGTTTGCTTAGCGGTAACCATATGCACACGAGAGTCCCACGTTAATTTACTAGTTATTATAACCCAAGATCTTTCTCAATGCTCCTAATTCACTCTTTGTAGAACTACAAGGCCCACAAAACGCTTGCGTGTTACGAAGAGGAAAACTCGGTACAAATTAAGTGAAACCTTCCGATAACATTCCTTTCCTTTCTCCTTACCTCGACAAGCGTAAGACCCTGGTGAGTTGTCACAAAATTTGCCGTTTTCACAGATGGTCGAATTCTCCGCACATTCATCAACATCTAAAAGAACGACCAAAGACTAATTAAGGCCAAAAACCAAGACTTCTTAAAACTCCAGCCCTCATAATCAAAGCAGTTTTTCTAAAATTCAGGGAGCGTCCGGCATGTGGGATTGTCCCGTGAAAGGAATCTCTGGAAATTGATTGGAAATCATCTTTTTGTGCTCGAATGTTAACAACCAGAGATGGAAAAAGTAATTACATAGACTGTTAATCTGGAGCTCGCATATGATTGGGGCGGGGAAGCTCGTCGTCTCTCTTAGGAGGAAAAAT
>OX421456.1:142500-190000 GCA_949126865.1 Montipora capitata | reverse complement strand
GTAGGACTCAAAATAACTGAACATCAATCTTAATCTGAAATGGTCTGATCCCCCGGGGTTTGTCCCACTCTTGACATCACGAAAAAAGTTTCTTTTAGCTTTTACTCAAACTTAGGACAGCCATGTTTGCTCAGCCAAAAGAACACAGTTCCAGGCTTGGGTGGCCATTACTATGGCAGTACAGTAGTATCATAGTACTGTAGTATTTTGGAGTCATTACATTTTGTAATCATGTTATGTAATAGTAATAATTAAAATAATCATATTAATAATTCAAACTAAATTTTCCTAAGGTCACTGGTGTAATTGCCCTGATAGTCTGGGGTTCCTTAGATTAGAGATCATTATAATTATTCATAGAGAAGGTGATTGTCCTCACCGGGCCCTTCACAAATAACTTGCACTCTTATATTATTATTGGGAGATACATCTTATATTATTATTGGGAGATACAAAATGATGTACCTTTGCAGTCTGGACCAAAAGTACCAACAGGACAACAAACTGAAATTGAATTACATTGCATATTAATACATAACATTTTTATCCAGCCTGTAAACCCTGATAAAGATTGATCTTAAAAACACTCTAAAAGGAAAAATATTAATGATAAAAATGTGACATAATGATTTGACAACCACATGTCCTATCTTATGTTTAACTTAATGGTTTTCATGTAATTTCAATAATGACATGAGGTCATCAAAACGATATGTAACATTAATTTTTATCATTAATTTCCCAGTAAATCCACATTGTTTAACCCATTTCTGTGGGTCTAGGGGACCAAAAAGTACATTACGAAAAGAGCTTGCATGTTACCCGATTTCCTTTTAGAACCTACCGACTGAAGTTAATATTTATTAAACTGATTTTGCTACTGTTATGAAGTTCACTACGTTTTAGTAATATAGACCCCCTGACTTACACGTGGCAAAGTAACATTTAACATACATTTACATCTGGCAACAAGAAGCTACCTATCGATAACTAGCACTCACTGTGACACTGACCACACCCTGGTATGCTGCAAAGTGAGGTCATATCATATCATATATCTTTCTTTACCCTCGGATTTAGAGTTGCTTGGTGTAGCTAATATCTCCGAGCATTTACCCTCCCAACCATGATATACCACAGAAGACAGGCCACAACACCAGGAACTATTGACTATGTAAGACCTTGTCATGCATTACACATGTAGTAACAACAGTTAATTTGGGAAAACTAGTAAAAACAGAAATAATTTATTATGATTAATGCAAAAGACAATTGAAAACTTGATCTCTAATGTATACTATTGTAAAGATACTGAAATATGGGTCCTTACCAATCCTTTAATACTGGTTTCAAGCTTAAAGCTTTCACACTTAGACATGTGCTTTTTGTTAAAGCTGTGCGGAAGCACGAGGTCCGCTAACATTACTGCGCAAGCCCTGGGCATAATAACACAATGACTATCATTTTGTTTTCCTTCATGATCTATCACTGAATTCATTGGCATCACAATAATAATTAGCATGTGGCACCTTTTTTCAAGAGTAACCATGATGCTCCAAAATAAGCTTTGCAAAAATTGACATTCCTCTGATGGGGCCGAATTCATCCCCTCATATTTTGACTTGTTTAAGGTATTATTCTCTTCCCTACCTTTTAATTTTGCAATACAAAGCCAAGTCTTCATGTCTTCATTTTTAAATTCACTGAAAGATACAAATTACGTAATGAAACATGTAGATAAGATAGGCCTACTTTGCCGTGCCCAGGTTGCAATCACAGTCTGGGATGAGGGTAATAATTTCCACTTCCTGAACCAGTCGTAAAGTAATTAAGTACATGTAACTGCCACTACAGTGTATGTCAAAAAACTGAAGCACTTGGCAAAAGCATGCCTCACAACTTAGGGTGACAAACTCTGATCTCAAGAATTTACCGTAACGGTAGTAGGTGGTATTTATAGATGTTCAAGCAAAACGCCTTTCTGGCCCAGTTTAATAGTTTGGCTAAAATTGAAAGAAAAATTATTGCAATTACATCCAATCAGCAAATACGTTGGCTGCTCAGAATTCATTTTTTCGAAAAATGCTCCTTTTCTTACTTTTATTGCACTTACTGTTTAAACCACCATTCTTCTAAAGTCTCTTCTTGTTCCTCCACCATTGCATGACACTGGAAACCAAAAGATAATAAGGCTTAGCCTTTGAAATATCTGACTTTCTCCTAGTTGTCAAGGGCTAGTACTGAGACACTGACTCACCTACTGACCTCCCACTGACCCTGGGTCAACCCTCTTCCTCCATCTTTAAAATTTAAAGGTGATTGTAATTTTTCCTTTACTTCAAGTCGGCCACGATGTATTTTTGTAACCCTTTGACGCCTGAACGGCTCAAAACGGCCAGACTTATTTTACTCTGTCTAACGCCAGACAATTTTACTTGTCAATGGGGAACCCCCAGGAGTCAATGGGTTAATCTTAATTTTAATTTCTCACAAATTTAGAGAGGGGGTCAGTGGGAAGTCAGTAATTTGTAATAGCCCAGTTGTCAGGGAGAAAGTAAGTGTTTTATTATATGAATGGGAGTGTTTTACGGCAATTACTGCATTTTTCATAATTCTTCGAAATTCATCCTTAAGCGCCATCGGTCAAACTGCATTTTGGCTTCTGTCAATCAAACTTCCAGTTTGCGGCTTAGTGCTTGAAGGTAAGATTCCACAGAATTATGAAAATCACCGTAAAACACTCGTAGAATCAATATGACCACTACATCCAGGGACTGTTGGTATTAATACCAAGTGTTTGTATTAAGGCCTGCTTTTCAATCTCGACCAGGTATATTTATTGTCTATGTAATAAAACGAAAATTACATGTTAGCTTGAATAGATGAATTTTATGTTCTCATGGCAAGAACAATATCTCACTGAGTCATTTGCTACGAAAACTCACGAGATATCATTCTTGTCAATCAAACATAAAATTCATATCTTCTCACCACAATGTAATATCCTCTATATATTGGTGAAATCATTTTATTTTTACCAATATTTCAAATACTGTGATTACCTCCGAAGCACTGTCTTCACAGAGTCCTTCCATTATTTCAACTAACCTTGTTTCACTGAAATAAGAGAAACAAAATAAATAGATGTATCCCATCGAAATATTAATTGAGTACAGGATATTCAGGTATGACACATCTATCGATGCCCTCCCAGGGGTTTTGAACAACAAGGAAACATGCAACCTTGCTCTCAGGGTCCCTCTACTCTGCCTCTGTTGTCCTCAACGACAAAGGAGGCAGAGAAGAGAGACCCTGGGAACGAGGTTGAGGAACATGGCTAATTTGAACAGGGCAACCACCAAAAATCTCTTAGGGAAAATGAACCATTTTAGAGATTAAAAAGATGAGAACAAGTTTCGAAGTAACTTTAAGACCACAAGCAGATTTTAAAGGGAATAATGACCCCCAATCACCCCCTCTAGAAGGGCCTCTCTATTGTAGGGATCAAACTAACAACATTATACACTTAATGTATGGTCCTGAGGGAAACATCAGGACTCGAGGGAAAACAAAACTAACTAGTTTCCCAAGGGACCCTGGGCATTAAGTGCTTTGTTATATAATTATTTAGACTTTTCCTTCAACAATCACAGCAAAACATCCGGAGCAGGCAACAACTGTGGAATTGTATCCCAAACAGGATACATTTGAATTTGATCAGGGGCACATGACCAAAAATCAACCAGTCAGTGCTTGTTTTGTTGAGTGAAAGTCTAGGTATAAAACAATAATTTTTATCCTCACAAAAGAATGTTCAGGCTTACCTAGTTGCCCAACTTCCCAATGCTCTTTCCTCCCATGCCGTGTTTCCACCCCCAAAATTTGATTTTTCCGTCATATCTTTACGCTGCAATGCATGTTAATTAAACCATCAAATTATGTTATACACCTTTTCTTTTACACAATTCCAGTTACAAACACAAAACTATATGCAGTCTCTCTCTTGCTTTAAAGGACATAATTAAATCAATCAAGAGCAGTAACGTGGCAAAGCAGCAACCCCTTGGAGTGAGACTTAAAAGATTTTACTCTGTCTAACGCCAGACAATTTTACTCATCAACTGGGGGTGGCCTAGGGCACCTAAGGAGTCAATGTGTTCAACTTACACTGTACATGTACCATTGGTTCAATGAGTGCCAAACATGGAGAAGTTGTGAAGCTGTTTACCCACCCATATATCATACTTTCCATTCTTTCGAATTTATATTTGACCCAAGAAAATCTGCTCACAACAGACTAAAATACCTAATATGTATATGAGCAATTTGAGGGGGTAATTACAAGCTCTTGTACTTCCCTAGTATATGTGAGATATAGCTGTAATTTTCATGCGCTGGTAAGTCAAATTTGGCTGGACTGAGACTCCTGCAGTTGGCCAATCAAATTGCAAAATAACTCAAATAGTAGTATAAAAAGATGAAGTTTGGCTACAACGCAAGATCATTTACATGAAGCACAAGATCACTTTACTATACATCTATCAAAATTTTCAAGTTTTGACACAATGTCTTCAAAGAAATTACAATTTTTTCACCCCACTTTGAGTTTATGTAGGGAAAAATTAATAACAAAAAAAAAATAATAATAATAAAAACTACCTTCCAGCTGCCATAAAATATTGCTATCAAAAAAATAATAATTATCATCACAAATAGTGAAAGAATCATATGCAATTGTTTACCTTTTTAAATGCTTCTACTATATCTGTACATGTAGGGCATTTTGCCTTTTTCTCTCTCGCGAATGATCTCAGTTCACCGAAAACTAAAATTACTACCAACACGATATGTAGCAAATATTTTAGGGACATTTTCAAACAAATCTCCACAAGTGCTTATTCTCACGGTCACGCAATGGAACCATAAATCAGATCTTTAAATCAGCATTATTTGTTAGGAAGAAGTAACACATTCTTTGACAAGTTTATGTACATGTGGATCAGCGATAAGCCGGCACCAAGCACAACTGTGTCTCAGAACAAAACCGCTGAGGAGCTGGGAAAAACCTTAGCATACAAACAGGAGAATATCAGATAAATCATTACCACCTTTTTGAGACCTCCTCGAAGTAAGGGGTTTTCGAGAAAACTTTGCTCAAAAATTGGAAAACACAAGATTTTAAAAAGCCGCAAAGGCTTCTTTAAATTCATGAAACCGAATTCTTAAAGCAATAGTCGACATTTTTGTCAACATGGAAATAAATTCTCCCAAGGAATGAAGGGGGTTCGTCAGAGCGTGAGGGCTCAGTCGCGTGAGTGACCGAAACTGCCGCTAAAAAATCTACCTATGAGAACAATCCACGTTTGACACGTGATAAAAGTTAGCCAATCATTGCGAGACACGAGCTCTGGCCGTGGTAAGAGCTGGTTGGTTTGAACAATTGAAAGCAGCTTTTTAACTTCTCTTCCTTACGGAATTTTCCAAAATTTTCCTACACTGGGTGGCATTATAGGTTTTCCACTTGTTGCCAAGGAATGGAGAAAAGATCGCTTATACTGAGCCTGTTAGGCCTTCTGTTAATTTCATGTAAGTGTTGTAAAACCTAGTATTTGGTATTCAATTTGTATATAGCAAACTTTAGCTTTCGTCAGCTGCTGTACGTGACTTAAGATCTCTTCGTTGTAGCCAAAAAACCTACATCGGAAAGTGCATAGTTAGGCCGGGTCGTATGACTATTCTGAAAAGAACCTTTTCCATTTCACTCGAGCCAAACGACCCTTCCATGAGTCTCACGGTTTTAGTAAGCCTTAATTAATTTAGACCCATACAAATTTCAAACTAGCGAATTAACTGTTTTGAAACTCTGACTTGATCACTTTTATATCTTTTCAGCTGTACTTATAAGGAACTAAAATCCTTTTTTGATATCTTCTACTTTGTCCGATCTGGTCAACCTAAGGTTCGTTCCTCTGATTTAGCACAGAATTTTCCCTTGTTCGTGTAATGCAAAGGGACCAAATTTCTTGACAACTTGTCAATGAGTGGGCATTTAGCCCAGATTTTTCCATTCCAGGCAAAATTGAAAGTTGTAAGAATACCCCTCAGAAGAAAAGTTTCTATGTACTTGGCTTTTTGGATTTTGAAAAAGGGTGACTGAATAATTGTCAGCACCTCATTGGTTGTTGATTGCATGGCCAATAAGATGCAGCCAGGTTAACTACTTGTGCACACAGGTGTTTGAAAACAAACTTTAAACAAAACGGAATGTAATTATATTCTCTTCATTGTAAGTCTGATGACCATAAATAATTGTTCTAGTTTTCTCTTCATTGAAATAGGACTTTCTGTTGACTTTTACTTACCTTTGAAATAAATTCAGGGGTGCAGAATCTTTTTAAATGCTAGCAAAACCTTTTTCCTTGTCATTTGCAGTGGGCATAGTACCATTTGATATATTCAGCTACTACTGATCTGGGTGAAAGTAGTGAAAAAGTTTGTGAGTGATTTTGCTTCTTTTCAATTACTGTATACAGCTGTCTGTTTAGCTGATGATGAGAAAGTAGAAGGAGAAGCAGAATCTGAAACACCTAAAGTGGATGAAGATGTTGGAAAAAGCCGAGATGGGTCAAAGACAGATGATGAAGCAATAGAAAGAGAAGAGGAAGCAATTAAACTTGATGGCTTGAATGTGGCACAAATGAAGGAAATTAGAGAAAGAGCTGAAAAATTTGCATTCCAGGCTGAAGTTAGTCGCATGATGAAGTTAATTATCAATTCTTTGTACAGAAATAAGGAGGTAAGGTCAATAGGATACCCTAATAAATATTTTGTGCCTTCTTACATTGAGGAAGAATGTCTAAAGCAAGTAACTGGTGTATTGGCTTTGTTAGTGGTGCTTTGAACATTGTACTCTTAAATGTTTGATTACATATTACTACCATTTACTTGCATCCTTGAAGTGTGACAAATTTTGCGCGAAGGTTTACTTTTCAAACGGTTTGTCCGGTCGTGTGTCACTTTTGACCTATGAAACGTTGGCGGTTATGTTGTGAAATTGACCACATTTTTGACAGCATACCAGCATGTTTTGTTCACATGCTCTTTAAGTTTTCAGGTTTTTCCGTGAGAGCGGAGATATTTATGAATCTGCCTAGGAAGCTAGGAGAGTTATAAACATCTATCTCTTGTGAGTTTCCAAAGACACGAAACGGGCAGGGTTAGGGTTATTTGAATAGGGTAATTTTGTTAGGGTAATTTGGTATAGTTTACCAAGAAGAGATATGTGATTCAGCAACTACGAGAAAAAAAATACATGAAACCGAAGTGAAACTAGAAAGATAGAGGAAGAAATATTTCTGCGTCTAGGGCATTCTGCGCACACAAGCTCTTCCGTGTTTCAAGGAGCATCTGAAATCTTGATTTCAAGCGACTCCTGGACGGTAATTTAACTCATTCCAAACTTGTTGACTTTGAATTTTTTTGTCTCCATTGCCAAATGAACTGACACGTTATTAGCTAGGGCAGTCATGCAAAATGCAAACGCTTCCACAAAAAAACTGAAAACTTTGAGAGCATGTGAAAACATGCTGGTATGCCGTTAAAAATAGTCTCAATTTCACAACATAACCGCCAACGTTTCATTGGTCAAATGTGTTCCGTAACGGGACAAACCGTTAACGTTTTAAAAGCAAAACTTCGTGCAAATTTTCACGCTGCAAGGATGGACGCAAATGGTAGTAAGGGTTTCCAGTGGGGCGCAAATGCATGTAAGCTACCTATGCAATACTTTAGCTGCTCATGTCATCTGATGACTCAAAACAGATGACTGGAAATAAAAATGTGAACTAAAATGGCATACACTGAAAATAAATTGTTAGAAATGTGGAGAAATGCAGGTATCTCAAAACTTAGCTGTGTGACCTACCCTGATTTTTTGCATACATGTGCGAGCAGCAATCAGTGTTCGACACTAACGCTTGCCCGATTGCCCGGGGAAAGCGAAATATATCCATAGGCAAGTAAAACAACTCTAAGACTTGCCCGATCTGGCATTCAGAATTTTTGTTCGACTAATATTTTGCAGAACGATTTGATTTGCAATGAAAAAAGTGACTAGTAATATGACATAGTCACTGCAAACACAATTTTTTAAAAAATGAACGTTACAGTGCAGCTCGGAGATAAGCGAACCAAAATATACGCAAAAAACGTGCATACGCAAAACGCTAAACGCGTCAAAAAAAACGCGGATGCGTGTGAACACATACGCAAAAAGGCTCATTAGTATTTATGAGCTCTCCTTTTGTCTTTCTTTTGTCACCTTGTCTTTGTTTTGTCTCAATCGTTTGCGGTGTGGTGAATGTGAAAATAATTTGCGTGTTCTCTGGTCGGTGCGCAAAAAAATCTCACCATATGCTTATTCTAATGCCGCAAAGTCCTTCTGGCTGGATATTTGTGTTTCAAAGCCAAAGAAAAAAAATTCATCAAGTTTCCTTTTGGACAAATATAAACCTAGCGACAAACTGCACACAAGAACCCTTTTAACATCAAAATTTCCTTGAAAGCGTGGAGAGCGATATTATCAAAACAAACTTTGTGCTGCGCCGGTGCTTCCGTTTAGTCGTAAACTAAAAAACACTACTCGTAAGCAAAGGGCTCGTCATTAGCAGTTTTGTACAGCCATTCATCATTTAAAGTCCTTCTGTTGTTTTGGATGTGAATACAGTGTACTTAGGTAAAGCGTGACGCTCACTGATTGGTGAAAAAATACAAACAACTTTCGGGTCGAAGGCCGTTGTGTCTGTCACTCGTTAAACATAACAACACAACTCTTTAGCAAAGGGCTCATCATTAGCAGTTTTGTACAGAAATTAATCATTTAAGGCTGAGAATTTTGCAGCTTGAGTTGTTTTCTTGTAAATTCAGCAGTAAAGAATGATTTTTTTGGCGTGGATTTTCAGCCCGACAGTGAAATCACACACTTTTGCCGGCACGTGACAATACGATTTTAATTCATGTAATATCCACATCTCCAGTCCTGTTGGGTACGATTTTCTGATTTCAACGGGTACAATGCTTTCACTTCAGACACAATTTTTTTCTTCAAAGGCTCAGTGATGCACTGATCACATTTATTTGATTTTTCTGCAAGGAAAATTATTGGATTAATTTTTGGCACGCTCCAGCGAGAGGCCATCGTGATGTGATTCGGGACACAATTCGCTGATTCAAACGGTGAAATGCTCTCAGTACAACAAAAAGATTTGTTAAAAACTTTCTATGATATGCCAATCGAATTTTTTTGATTTTTCTACAAGGAATTATTAGACTTTGCACGCGTCGCCAAAAAGTCATCGTGAAATGACTGTAAATACCGCATAACGGCAAACACTGAAAAAAATCATGTCTTCGGTTTTTCGCGTCATAATTTGCTGATTTAATTTCGTTCGTCTCTCGAGACCTTTGTTGCATGTAAAGGGTATTAAACTTCGATATAATGCCCTGTGGATGCTTTCATCGGTGGCATTTGCGGATCGAAATTGACAGTAATCAAAGCCACATATACCGTATGCAATTTATTCTTTTGTCTCCGCAAACAATACAGGAAAAGCAAAATCATGGTTATGAATAACAAAGGCACAAACGCGTATACGATACGCAATTTTAGACGCGTAAAAAGAAAAGCGTATACACGTATCGCGTTTGTTCCTTTTGCGTCTGCGTTGTTCGCTTATCTCCGAGCGGCACTGTACATCTCTTTGCTCTCATTTATTGTTCTGTTAAAAATATAATGGTTCAACCTCAAAAC
The DNA here is from genome assembly GCA_949126865.1 of Montipora capitata. Lineage (NCBI taxonomy): Eukaryota > Metazoa > Cnidaria > Anthozoa > Scleractinia > Acroporidae > Montipora > Montipora capitata. The sequence goes on along the minus strand of OX421456.1, from coordinate 180,192 downwards.
AGATGGGAAGGAGGAACATGTGGCAACCTAAAAAACAAAACTGAGCAATGTAGCTAAAATTTTGTTAAAGACAGTAATGTACACTTAACAGTCAGAAGGCCCAGTTGGACATGCCTCTGGTGTGTCCCTTCTAACGGGGTCCAGGGGCATGCTTGCCTGAAAAAATTTGAAATTTAGACTCTCATAAGGGGGTTTCCACAATTTTAGGAGGTAAAAAATTCAAGTCCATTCTTGATGTTTTCAGACAATATCATGTTGCCTTTTTAATGATAAAATGTCACTTTGTTTGAGCACATGCTCTCAATGTCTCGTACTGATTCTGTAGTAGTAATAGCACTTTCTTTGTTTTAGGATGGTGCCTACTATTGTTATTGGGCATACGTTTTGCGTATCTTGAGATACTCAGATTTCCTATTGCTAGTGCTTATCAATACAGGGATATTTTTGCGCGGTTCAAAACTATGCGGAGAAAGCAGAACTTGAGAAAATTCGAGGTAAACCATGCATTTTTCAGAGATAATTGAGCTTCAATTTGGAAAAGAACGCCATACATTGCTTTGTATTTTAAAACTTTTTTACAAATGTTGTTGATTAATTATCTTCGAAAAATGCGTGGTTATCCCCAATTTTCTTTTTGGATTTCAATAACACTTGTTAAGAACTGCTTTTCCCGCATATTTAGTAAACCGCGCGAAAATACCTTTAATTAGTAGGCACCGTCCTTAAAAAGTCCTTTATACCGAGTACCTCAGAATCACTTTTCCTCCTTTTTCCTGCAGACATTTCACCTTATACATATGTATGTTGCCTGACACAGTTGAAATACACAACTGTGGGGTTTACATTATTTCATGTGCACGAAGTAGATATGCTGGCCAATGAGCTTCTTACCAAACACACAAGATCTTTTTATTTACCCTTGTAATGAATCAATCTTTGGGACATTTCTACAGCCAGTCTCCGTCAGTACAGTTTGAATGTGTAGTACATTCTTTTTTCACAAATTATAAAATAGACGATGAATCCCAAAACTCAAATTACTTGATTGCCTGGAAATTAATTTTATTCTGAATAGCTGGCGGTTTTTTCCGGCTGCCGGCTTCTATCTACACCCCTGGCAAGTAACATTCCTTTCTTTGCTTCTGTGCAGAGAATTTTAAAAAAGTTCATCTAGTGAATTTTTTTAACAGTATTTAGAAAAATAGCTCAAGTTCTGCTGAATAAATTTTTCTCATACTAAGCACTAAGAAAGGTAATTAAATAGGGTTTTTGAAATTCAATAAAAATACTAGGTTACTGAATTAGTTTTAAAAGTATCTTCCAAAACCTGAATTTCCGAGGGTCTTTGAGCAGTGCTAAGAAACAACTTACGTAAAACTCTTTCTATTGGTTGACGTTACAACTTGCTTAATTTTGACATTATCCTTCTTTTTTACCTTTGAGATTTTCCTGAGGGAACTTATTTCAAACTCGTCTGATGCCTTGGACAAGATTAGGTTTTTGAGTCTCACAGACAAATCAGCCCTTGCTGCTACAGAGGAACTGTCCATTAGAATCAAAGCTGACAAAGAAAACAATGTCCTTCATGTAACAGACACTGGTATTGGAATGACAAAAGAAGACTTGGTCAAAAACCTTGGTACTATTGCCAAGTCAGGAACTAGTGAGTTCTTCCAGAAGATGGCTGTAAGTAGACTTACTTATATAAGTGGTCTGTACTTGATTTTGTTAAAGTCAGGGGGCTGAAAAAGTTAGGTTTAGGGTTAGGGTTTAGGGTTAGGGTTGTTGTTGGTGGTGTTTTTGTTTTGTATTTTGATGATGACAACAGTGATAATAATAGAAATAAATCTTCAAAACACAGCTAACATGAGTCTTCACGTCTTCGAATAACTATAGGTAAACATGTGATTTCAAGTGCAATTTGGTATAAATTAGCACAAGTAAATTTGTCAGACTAAGGCAAGTGCAATTTGTAGTCTGAAAAATTTACAAGTGCTTGAGAAATCATGTGATAACTTATTATTTAAACATACTTAACAACGTCAGAAAATCAAGTCTCTCAAGGTGGTTGACTCTTTTTCCTGCCGTATGGGTGAAATCTTAGGGTGTGTACTATATTGTTGTAGTGGGTTGTTATTCGACGCTTTAAGATACGCCAACTACAGACTACGGACGGGAGGTGTTTAGGACTGGGAGAAGACACTGGGTTCTCCCCTGAGCCACCGTTGCAAGCTCACAACAGTCAGTAGTCGTAAATGTTTGCATAGTCAGCAAAGGCAGCAACGTGGGAAAGAAAAGTGGGAGAAAAACCAATTTATTCTATGAAAATGAAGAGAATTATAGTTCCATTTCATTTTGAACCAATAAGTATTTAAAGTGGTGTGCTTTTCGTTTCGAGCAAAATTTTCGGCAGAATAATTTGGAAGAGTCTTGGCAGTCTCGATTTTGAATGAAAATAGACGTCAAAGGGCAAATGGTCAAAACCATATATTTCACTTAATTCTATCAAGTCTCGGAACTCGCAGGGCTTTTGCTAAGTGAAGAAGATCAACTTTGTTGACTCTGAAGTCTGCCAAACATTTGTCCTTGCAAGCTCAAAGAATCAAAGGCTAAAATGATCATCGTAATCTCAGTAGGGATACGCAGCATTTTATTTGTCAGCATCAAAACTCTTCATCAGTTATATTGTCTTCCAAGCTATGTAAAAGTCTTTCTCAAACTTTTTGGAAAGACAGTTGTCAGTCAATAATTTGTAAAGGCGAGCACTACTGCTTTGACCGTAGCACAAAGTCTGCAGTCTGGTAACTTATTGTCGTATTTTTGCGCCATCAGCCCTGTACTTGACTCAATGCTCCAGACGTGGGGAACACGCGTTCGACAGTAGTCCGTAGTCCATAATCAGTGTATCTTAAAAGTCCCTATTATTATGATTGCTTCAGTTCTTATTATGTGGGTTGCCTGTGGCAGACCACATTTAAAAATGGCTTGAGTGTGGTAGGCAGATGTGGAAACAATGCAAGCAACTTGCTTCAGGGCTTGAAATAGCAAATAAAACTTCCACCTTGGCAACTAAAAATTCTCCTTCAGTCACCAACTTGGCGAGTTCATTTCTGGAAAAAGGTGAATAAATATAGAAGCGATTCAGGTTAAGGAACATCTGCAACTGTTTTGTGGATAAGGGCAAATGAATGTCTGGTTTCCTTTTAAAAATATGGATTTCAATGCGATTGCATTACCAGTGGAGATACTTCTGTGTAAATCGTGGGTGCAGCACTTTACAGAAAGACTGCTGGTATTGAAAGAACATACTTTGTATCCACCGTCTTGATTTCATTTCACTCGCATAACCAACAACCTGACAGCTACATGTAGCGTCAATTTGGGCAGTTTTATTTTCTTTCTTTACTTTTTGCTCATGCACTGAGCATGTGGTAAGATTGTCTTGCAGTCAGTGTTAATGGAAAGTTTGTTTTCCTGCCTTTGGGGCTCCTATACTTTCTGGGGACTTGAATTTACTTATTGGCAACTAATCTTTCTCAGTTACTCGCCAAGAAGCATGTTGGTTATAGGACATGCATGAGGCGTCTAGGTATTTATTTTTGCGCAAAAGGTAATCGAAAAAGCTCACAAAGAGTTACAACGCACGCACATTACAGCCCAAAAATAATGCACACACAAGAAGTGGCGCAAGAAGTTCTTGCACCGCAAGAACACGCAAGCGGTCAAAAGAAGTTAAATTGCGATTTATCTGCAAGAAGTTCCAAACGCAAGAAGTTCAAAATCCTATCCGCAAGAAGCCGCAAGAAGTCACGAGTAACCGCAAACCGCACATTGTCGCAAGAAGTTGCAATACTTAACCGCAGCTCGATGTGTTGACTCGTTGGGTGTTTGGAATCGGTATTCATATATCTCTTTTTTATAACCAATAGTGTAGTTGATCAGCCTGCATAGCAGACGCTTACAAATGTTATATTCAAGAATATACCAAGGAAAATGGTGAAACATAATTATTGTTCGCAAAAGTATTGGGTATCCATGTTTAGTTTTTGTTTGCTCAAGACCGTTTGCTTTGCAAACTTTCCTTACATTGCAGCCAAGAATTGAGTTAAAGAAACAAATTCAGAGGGAACCATAAAAAAGGGCCCTCTACGGGGTGGCTTAGAAGGAAAGTGAGTGGGTTTGCAAATGCCGCTTCAAGGTGTTCACATTAAATAGCTGTAAGTCATTGAAGAGTTCTACCAACAAAACCGGCACTATAAATGTCTAATCATTCGAATTTACCAGGTAAATGGGTGTGTGATTATGCGGGAAATGTAGATCTTAACAAGTGTTATTGAAATCCAACAAGAAAATTGGGGGTAACCACGCATTTTTCAAAGATAATTCATGAATAATATTTGTAAAAAGCTTTAAAATACAAAGGAATGTATGGCATTCTTTCTCAAATTGAAGCTTAATTATCTCTCAAATGCATGGTTGCACCCAATTTTCTTTTTGGATACCAAGAGTACTTGCTAAGATCTACTTTCTCTGCATAGTTTTAAGCCGCGCAAAAATATCCCTGTATTAGTAAGCATCACCGATAGGAAATCCGAGTATCTCGGGATGCGCAGAACGTATGCGCAATGACAATAGTAGGCACCGTCCTTAAAGCAAATATACAAGCAAAATGATGATTTAAAGATAGCCTATGTAGCTGGCGTTTCTGAATTTGTTTTGAAGCTTTGAGCGGCGATGCATGGTAACTTTGAACACAATCATCTGCATATTGAGTGCGAAAGTCTGGCACGCTTCAGTTTGTCATGCTTTCATAGACTCAAATGGCTTTTTATTTCAATATTTGCAAATCGATGTAAAGAATGTGTGTGTTTAAGGCTTGTCAAGCAAAACAGATACAGATGAAGCCAAAACAAAATTACATATACAGCAAAACAGATACAAATTACACATAAGCAAAATTTATCGAGCTGGGACTTGGGGACACAATTTTTGCGAACAGAAAGATCTGGTGGGCTGATAAAGTCTCTTAGACTGCAACGAGACAGCTTAGAGGCATATTACGTTTCGAAACGATTATTTTTAGGGTCTTAGTAATATGAAAAAAAAATCGGGTACAATCGGGAAGTTGTTTGAGTGGGAATAAGTTTTATCGCCTCTTGTCCCCGACCGCTGGCGCGTGCTTTATAAGAAAACAAAACTTTTCCTTCCAGAACAACCAAATAAATATAATTGGCGCATCTTTTACAAACGTTTCATGGAAATCTTGTCTTCTAACAGAGTTTTTTACCGTTTGAATCAGCGAATAATGCACAGTAGAACCGAAGATATAGCTATTTTCAGTGTTTGCTGTGATACCACGCTGAATTTGCAAAGCGAGTGAGATTTGAATGTCATTGAAGTGTGTCATTGGTGAAGATGTGATCGAGTCTGAGTTTGTTGTTTCTAAACATCTGCTGTTTTGTTCCAGCAAGTAATATATGTTCACGAGCTCTATACCAGTGATTTAACATGTTGGTTGTGTATCTTAGTCATTTGCGTGCTACATGTTGGTTTCATTGATGTTTTTGTATTGTGCAAATTTCGAACTTGTGGGATACTGTGACATGCCGTTTATAATTTGTTGATTTCAGTTTACAGTTTCCCCAATTAGTGTTCCAGTGCTAGAAGACTAGAAACAAATAAAGTTGATCCTTTCCTTTACACAATGCCACATAAAGCAAAAGTATGGAAATGAATAACAAAGGCATACGCACATTGTATACTCTTATATCAACATATATGTACGCATGGTACGCGTATGTTAAGTTAGCTTATCTTTGCGCATGCACTGTATATCGGCTTTCTAGAGCCAATAAAAAAGTTTTTCTTAACATTATATTTTTAGCTGCAACTCGCCTGTGTCTCTCATTTCACTTTGCGTTTCCACCAATTCCACAAAGTGTTACCGCAAAGAAGTTCTTGCAGTCCAAACATCCTGCCGCAAAGAAGTTCTTGCAATTTTTAAGTATGCAACTGCAAAGAAGTTCTTGCATTTTCAGGACTCAAGAGCAACTGACCTGCAATTAGCCACAAGAAGTTACCCGGCTTGCGGAAGTTCTTGCACTTGCATTATTTTTGGGCTGTACTGTACATGTACTTCTTCCTTTCTTCGAATTACTGCCTTCATTTCAGTTCCCACTGTAAATAAATGTAACTAAAATTGCTTTTGTTGAATGTGAGTGCATAAAAATAAGATTGGTTAATGAAAACGCTTGAAGTCACAAAGGAAATGTTCAATTCTCATCTTGCTTAACCTTGGTGCTTTTTTCATGTTCCTTGTGACTCTCAGTCAGCTTCAGGGATCAGTGACATTTGCAACCAACCTTCACATTTTACACACACAGCAGCACCCCATGTAAACGCCACAAGGTGTTTTGTTATTAATTTTATTCCAATGTTTCATGGATTTAGGAAGCATCAACAGATCAAGCAAGTGATCTTATTGGCCAGTTTGGTGTTGGTTTCTACTCTTCATTCCTTGTTGCTGACCGTGTGATTGTAACATCCAAGCACAATGATGACAAACAGTACATCTGGGAATCTGATTCTGTTTCTTTTAGTATCACTGAGGACCCAAGAGGGGATACCCTTAAGAGGGGAACAACAGTCAGGTAAATTAGAGTTATATAGTTTATCCTAATTCTAACCCTAACCCTATTCTCCAGCTGTAAGACCTTTTGCTAAATTATTTCCTCAAAACCTTGACTACATTAAATTTGTACCTATTTCAGCAGTATCTTCACCTGGTTATACTATATAGTACACCAAAGTGGTCTAATGTATTAATGGTATAAGAACTAAGAAAATGACCCAGAGTAAATAAATAATCACTTGAAGCAATCCTGACATATCAGTGGTCAAATTAAATAGTGAAGAGTGGTGGTTTAAAAAATTATTGGTTCTTTTTCCATCCAATGTTGTTTTATATTAACCCATTCACATCTAAAGCACCCCCAAGTGAAGAGTAAAATCATCTGGCATTAGACACAGTACATTTACCGAGTCTTACTCTCAGGAGGGAAATAGTTAAATTGACACATTTAATGACATTTGTTCACTGTACATGTAAATAGTTTCCTTGGTCATACATTTTTTTCCAAGTCAATATGTACTGTAAGTGTTCTTGCTACATTTTCTTGTTCAGTGTTCACTTAAAGGAAGAAGCTAGAGACTTCTTGGAACCTGGGACAATCAAGGATCTTGTTAAGAAGTATAGCCAGTTCATCAACTTCAACATTTACTTGTGGACAAGCAAGACTGAGGAAGTTGAGGAGCCAGTTGAGGAAGACACTGCTGAAGAGAAGAAAGATGATGAGAAAGATGAAAAGGAAAACGAAAAAGAGGATGAGGACAAGGAGAAAGATGACAAAGATGATGAGGCTGAGGTTGAGGAGGAATCAGAAGAGAAAGAGAAAAAGCCTAAGACCAAGAAGGTTGGAAGATACTTAGTGTGTCTTAAGTTTGCAATAGTATGGAATGACAACCTCAACTTTCTCCTGTTGAACGTCTTTAAATTGACCTAACCTCAGAATATTTCAGTGATAAAAGTAAATTAAACATAAATGTGAATGTGAAAGCAAAGACTGACACTAACGATTTTCCATTCCCCAAGCAAAAACGCCTGTATGGCTGTCAGAAAGAATAATGCTTTCTTATGCTTTAAAACTGTCTCATTGATATTGCAAAGAATGGTAATGGCGCTTGAATGAACTGAACAAGCACTGAATCAAAAACTTCAGCTGATCAACTGAATATTACAGATGTTCGAGCCAACAGCTTATACAATCAATCAAATCGTCCAACTGGCAATACAGTCGGACATTATACTGTAAAAGCAAATAGCACAAACAAACTTTCTGGCAGTTTGAATAGATGTGTGTCAATGGATAGAAACAAGCGAGAAACTAGTTTTAAAGCAAAATGTAAGCTGGTCAAGAGTCCTCAGAAAATCGAAAGGTCATTGCAAACTTTGCACTATTGCTTCTGTGATGATGTTCTTTGTTCTTAGGCACTAGTACACCAGTAGGATAAGAATTTAATTTGCTACAAACTTTATGTTTTGTCCTTGCCATAGGAGTCATTAGGGAACGGCTATTTAGGGAAAAGCAACCAGTCATCAAACCTTGTTTGCTTGCATCATATCAAGGCATTTGAATAAATTGATTTGCAAAGAGACCGCTGAGTATGGTGTTAATGTTACATCGATGGTTTATGTCACACACTATTTGCATAATTTATGTACATAACAACAAGAACATTTGTGCTTTTCAGCAGAATTTAGAGCTGCTTTTCACACACAGATGAAACCATTCATATTAAAAAAAAATAGTAACCTTGTTTTTATCATGATGGAGCTTTGATACTTTGTAATATATGACGAATTTAAAAATCAGTGGTTTGTGGAAATTGAAATCAATCATATTCAACTGAAAGAGTATTTGCCTTTACTGCTTTAGTAATGCGTCCTTAATTTCATGGATGCCAACTGAAACCTTTTCTTAAGGAGACTAAACTAAGGAATGAAACATGTTTGAGAATGGGTACATTTTAATGAGTGAATTAAAATAAGTGTGACATAATCCTAACATTTCAGCATTCTCATTCTTTCAGGTAGAAAAGACAGTTTGGGATTGGGAACTTGTCAACACCAACAAGCCAATCTGGACCAGAAAGCCCAAAGATGTCCAAGATGAAGAATACAATGAATTCTACAAATCATTTACCAAAGTAGGTATTTGCAACTCAAGTTAGGTATGGTTTATCTGTAAAATTAATGTTATGTAAACAATGGTCATTATCAAGTACTGGGCCCGGTTGTTCAAAAGCCGGTTAACACTAATCTCAGATTAAAAATTAACCAAGGAGTTTATTTCTCTACTCCCAAATGCTGTTCAACGCTGATATTTGGCAAAACTTTACATTAGAAGAAGTCAATCTTGAAAAACAAAAATAAGCAAAAGAAAATTTTCACCAAAAAGTTGAAAACGTGAAACAAATGTTAACGCTAATCCTGGATTAAGTTAATCGGCTTTCAAACAACCGGGCCCTGATTTTTAATCAAGCCTGTGTGGCTGGCTAACAAATCTACATGTACATGTATGTGCCCAGTGCACAAAAATTAATAATATTATTCTCTGTGTTTCATATACTGTTTATTAACTCAAAAAAGTGAAAAGTGCTCAGTACGGCTCTGTCCTGGTTTTAGTTTCTAATTTTCAACTCCAAGGTAAAATGATAGCACTGGATTTGCTTTTAAAGGAGTGCTAATCTCAGAGTCTGTAAATTACTGGCAATGCTGTAAGTAATGTAGGTTAATTGTTGACATTCTTAATGATCTTCTGATATTGACTGATTTGGAATTTTTGTTGTATTTCTAGGACCACGATGAACCCCTGGCAAAGACTCACTTTGTTGCTGAAGGAGAAGTAACTTTCCGTTCAATTTTGTATGTACCCAAATCTGCCCCACACAACATGTTCTCTGAATATGGCAAAAAGATGGACCAGATCAAGCTCTATGTGCGGCGTGTGTTTATTACTGACAACTTTGAAGATATGATGCCTAAGTATCTGTCCTTTATTCGTGGTGTTGTTGACTCAGATGATCTTCCACTGAACGTAAGCCGTGAGACACTGCAGCAGCATAAACTGTTAAAGGTGATAAAGAAAAAACTGGTCCGCAAGGCTTTAGATATGATAAAAAAGATTCCCAAGGATGAGTACATGGACAAATTTTGGAAAGAATTTAGTACAAGGTACAGTTCTGCTTGATGCTGAAGCAGTATTGTTTTAACAGAAAATGAAATGGGAAAAATATTTTGTTAAGCTTTCTTTGGAAAGCTTCACTTGATCTCAAATGTAGATACATCAAGTATTGCTCAGCATAATTCCTTACTCCTTAGGGACTAAAAATGAAAGGGAGATATACAAGTGATATGTAGTGTTAAGAAAATTACCTCTGCATGGCTGTCGTCTGCTAAAACCACTGAAGAGAGAGGGGCAGCACCCTTAAAAAACTCTGCTTTTAGATCATTCCAACTTACAGTCAAAAGGAATTGTAAAATAATCTCTTTTTGGTTCTCCTTTTGGTCCTTGAACATGCTCGCATGATTTTTAAGCCTTTTTGACATTATCTAACGTTGGAAGTTAACTGCATGTGTAAGAAGTCCACCTCTTGAACATTCGTTGTCTACTCTATTTTCAGTATCAAGCTTGGTATCATGGAGGATCATTCCAACAGAACACGCTTAGCCAAACTGTTGCGCTTTTACTCTTCCAACTCTGATAAGGAGATGACCAGCTTAGCTGAATACTTGGAAAGAATGAAAGAGAAACAAGATGCCATCTACTTTATGGCTGGAACTAGCCGCAAAGAGGTAATATCAACCAAAAAGTATATTTTGGGAGAATCTCTAGCAAGTTGTTGTTAGGATGATTCAGAAGGTAAGTCTGTATGACATCAAGGGTGCATTTTTGTGAAAATCTAATACACTGTTTGAAAAGTAAAACCTATAAACCATACTGAAGACACCTTTAATCTAAACTAAATCAGGCTGTTAATGGGGTTGAGACCTAAACAAGCAGTTCTTGGTTGTTACCTACGTAGGTAGAGAACTCTCCATTTGTGGAACGTCTGCTGAAGAAAGGATATGAAGTGCTCTTCCTGGTTGAACCAGTAGATGAATACTGTATCCAAAGCTTACCCGAGTTTGAGGGAAAGAAATTCCAAAATGTAGCCAAGGAAGGACTAAAAATTGGCGAAGACACTGAAGCACAGAAGAAGAAGCAAGAAGGATTAGAAAGCACATATGAACCACTGCTAAAGTGGTTGAAGGATGATGCTCTGAAGGATCTGATTGAGAAAGCAGCAGTGTCTCAGCGCTTGGATGAGTCACCTTGTGCTCTTGTTGCTAGCTCATATGGCTGGTCTGGTAATATGGAAAGGATCATGAGATCGCAGGCGTATGCCAAAAGAGATGACCCCAGTAATGAGTGAGTACATATATCTCTACTCATACTATAACTAATATTTCTTTCACAGGGTTTCACAGTGAGTGGATGTGCACGGTGAACTATCCTCAACCGTTTGTTGCTGCCATTGTAAATCTCTAATGGTGGAATCACCTTCACCTTTTAAATTAAGAAAAAGGAGCATGTGACCAATTTCGTTGGTCTCTGGGGGCAAAATCAACTGTCCGCACGTCTCCGAAAAAAACAGTCGACCTGTTTCGTTAGTAAGAGCTAATTTTGTAGCCTGGTATGTCACCCTATTTTAAATTCTCACTTCAATAATCCGAGAATACTGTTAGTACTTAGTAACAGAAAAAAAATTATTTAGTAAAACTTGAGTTATTTACAATTATGGAAACACTGTGTTGGAAGATGAAAAAATGCCCCTTCATATATATATTGTGTTAAACTCTCCTTCAAGAATGCAGTGAAAGGAATCTCACTTGTAAGTTTCGAGATATTGCTGAAATTTATTTCCGTGTTTTTTGCGATCTTAGGTCACACTTCACAGTATTGCTGTGTGGCTTACGCACACGCGTTCAGCTGAAAGCCCTTCAAAGAGGGGAAAATAGGGTCAGCCTCGGTGGCTAGGATGCCTTGCAGCATCAAAAGAAACCCACAGGCATACATGAAAACTTTGCATTCTCAACGAGTTTAACAAACAAAACATTTATTTTGGATCGCTGTTAGGTATTATGCCACTCAAAAGAAGACACTCGAGGTAAACCCCAGGCATCCATTGGTCAAAGAATTGTTGAAGCGAGTGGAGACTGACAAAGAAGATAAAACTGCGAAAGATCTTGCCCGTGTGTTGTTTGAAACTGCTACTTTGAGATCAGGCTACATGGTCAAGGTAAGACTGAGATGTCATTCAGGAGCACTCTGTGTGTGCAGCAGACACTATGCCTACTTTGTTACCATAAATCAAACTTTGTTTTTTTTAATATTCTTATCTGCAGGATTCTCAAGATTTCGCTGGTCGCATAGAACGCATGCTCCGCCTCAGCATGGGAGTTGACCTTGAAGCTACTGTAGACCCAGATGAGGAAGAATCTGAGGAAAAGGAAGAGGACGAGAAAGATGGAGAGGAAGTGAAAGCAGAGGCAGAAAAAGAAGAGGAGACGACTGATAAGGCAGAACCTGCTGGAGAAGCAGAAGCAGCTGAAGAGAGCAAGGCTGATGAAAAGGAAGATGAGGTTGAGGTAAAACGAAGCATTAATACAGACCTCATTACTTTTTACATGTAAATAATTTATATATGTTATTGTACTGTTTTTAAGCCTTACTAAGCTTTGTGTATAGGAAAGCGAAAAGTTCCATGTCAAATGATGTTCTCAGCCGCATTTTATGGGTGCGGTAACACAGCAACACATACCTCTTACTAACCTAGTTCGTCTTACGGACCGGAAGTTACAGTACGGACCGAGAAAATGAGGTTACTAAGATACATGTATCTCTGAGGTAATAAGGCGCGCGGAAAAGGAAACTAGTTGAAGTCAAACGGTGAACGGGTTAGGGTTAGGGTTGAACTGCCACAAATGATTGGTATGCGTACAAAAATATTTTAAAAGGAGTAAATTTCATTGGTTTTTTTTAAGTAGTTTCTTGCAAGATTTGAAAGGTTTCTCAAGTTTATTTCACATAAACAACGTACTAGTAAAGAACTTGCTAGAAAATGTTGTATACTTTTTAATTTAGCGCACAATGCTGTAGAATATGGCTCGCGGAATTATCCAATCATTGCGCGCCCAATATCTTAAGAGATTTCACAAATAGATTCCGTTTTGCCGTGCGTCTGTTCAGTAACAGAACATCAATGACAATCACGGCTATCGCCTCGTGTGCCACTTTTACTGTTTTTACCACATTTTGACGTGTATTGATCGAACTGTTAAGTGGTCTCTTGCGCCACTGACTGAGCTATCTAGCCAACTGGTATCAAATCAGTTAGCCAACGGTTCTGAATGAAAAGGGGATTATTTTTTCCGACTAGGAAGAGGTTTGACGGTGACCTGGAACAGCACCTGAGTGTTGGTGAAGTAATGCCATGGAATTGAGCGTGATTGGTTTTGTTTTGTGTTCCAGGGGGAATCAAAGGAAGCACCTGCGGAACCAAAAGATGAACTTTAACATCTCGACAATAGTCAAGAATCGTTAATAGACTTGGATATGCTACCGTGCCTTGAGCCACTTTAAACTTGGTGGTTACAAAAACAACGCGGCGATGAAAAGTGTCCTGAACGCTTATTTAAAACATCTGGAAAAAAGAAATACACTGGCGGTGTTTAAGTGAATTCCTATCGTTTTACGCAATGCACTTCTCGCTTAGTATGTTGTAATTTCTTTCTTTCAAACAAACCCGATTTTTAAAAAAAATGTTTCTCTCAAATGCATGTCTATGAATTTCGTCCCTGTGAAGAATAGTCATTTTAGGCGACGTTAATAAAAGCATCATTTATACTACGAAAGATATCTTTAGTTCTTCAGTGTATTTTCTTGGTTAAGCTGCGCCAGCTGAATTACTTCAGCGCGGCTCGAGGCCGGAAAGAATCGCGATTAAAAGCCAACGTTTCGCCAACTGTAGGCTGGAAATCGCTTAGCATTGTCTATGGGAAAATATTTCTCCTGTACCCCGAGTAATAAGTACCATGTAGAGAATATTGTTGAGTACTAGAATACGATCGCAGGTGAAAGCTTACCCTGGTCGAGTTCCCAAGTCCCTCAAAAAGAGTCTCAAACCTAGAATTTACTAAGCCTTGCTCTTCACTGTTCATCAGACTCGATCAGGTGAATGTTCAACTGGGCTGAAACACATGGGGGTTGGGGTTAACCCTAACCCTTAAGAGTTTGCCGACACCTTAGGGTTAGGTGATACGGTGACGATGATCTTGACCAGGGCCCGGTTGTTCAAAAGCCGATTAACGCTAATCCCAGATTAAAGATTAACCAAGGAGTTTATTTCTCTACTCCCAAATGCTGTTCAACGCTGATATTCGACAAAATTTTACATTAGAAGAACTCAATCCTGGAAAACAAAAATAAGCAAAAGAAACTTTCACCAAAAATTTGAAAATATGAAACAAAAGTTTACGCTAATCCTGGATTAAGTTAATCGGCTTTCGAGCAACCGAGCCCTGGTATCCTCTATCATTCAAGGAAAAACCCCATTTTGAATGCCTCGTTCCCGGGTGGCGGGACGACACTGCCTGTGTGGAGCCTGTGTGCATTTTCCCGCTCTTTTTAGCGCAGCAGCGGAGGGAGAGTTGACTTGTTCACGCTTATTTTCCGCTTGAGTTGTGTTATGCTGTGGGGATATTGGTTCAAGCTGTGAGAATTGAGAAGTTTCATTGCGGGATTTTAAATTGAGCAACCTCGTCGTAGGTAAGAGCTATCAAATAAGTTTTTTGAAGTGACTTGAACAACGCTGGTACAAGAATAACTTTGACTCGCGAACAGACAAAAGCATACTGATAACATCTACAGCCGAACTGTGATTATGTGAATATTTCCTTTACTGTATCTATCCGGGCACTTTTAATTCGAAATTTTGAAAGTATATAAAGGATATTTAAAGGATATCATGCACGCTGTTTGCTTGCTCTCAGTTCAAGACTATTACCAAAGATTAAAGTGATCCTGGCTCACTTCTTTCTTTCAAACAATTGTTACTGTTCACCTAGCTTCGTAAATTCAACCCTTTCCTTTTTTGCTTTTTGTTTGAGTGTTTAAGCTAAACTATAAAATATACAAACGAGAAACAACGCAGAAACGACTGATAAAAAGGAGAGACAACAATGCTGTTGAAACAAGTCGATAGCGTACAATTGTACTTCTCAGGCTACCAGAGTCTCGAATACACTACGGTTTACTCCGGAACATCCTCTCTTGGCTGAGATAACTGGCTCAAAATTTACAGACAGTACTAAAGAGAGAGAATTTACGCCGACCGATAGTCGGATAGAGCAAGTTATTCAGTTGGAGTATGTGAAAAGTTACACCCAATTTTCGGAAAATATCTGTTCGGAAGACTATTTGAGATCTAGAATTTTCGGAACATTTGTTCTAAAATTTTTTGCTTGCCTGCCTGTCCAAGGATTTTCGAACATCTAAAAAATGGTATAATTGCCCATTTAAAACGGATTTTTAACCATGAAAAGGTCACCTAGAATTTATAACTTATAAAGCGTCTTATACATATGAATACGTGACAATAACTGTTGTTTTGACAGCCAACAGTAGGAGGGCCGGAACAACGAGAATTTCCTGTCTGCTCATAATTATGCTGAACCATATCGATCTTGGTGTTGTTCTTGCAGTTAAAGCTGCAGATAAGCGTCTAATTTTATATTAGCAGATTATCGTATAATTTTTTTGAGTTCCTTTTTCCGTCGGCGACAAGAAAATTGTAAATATTTATAGGATTGTGTACTTCTCATCTGTTTTTTTTTTTTCAATTGTTTTCGTTATTCTTCAGGCTGTTTAATCTTGTGTTCCGTATCAATGCATTCCTTTTATTCCACTTGTTTTTGAAACCAATAATGAACGCAGATCGAGATCGCGTGACGATCAAATTACTAAACAGCACAGTAATTTAGCAACAACGGTCATCCTTCACTATTTTTCGAATTGGAGCAGGGCTGGCACTGTGGTCCTCTGAGGTGGGAGCTCCCACCTTTCACTACTCTGGCTCGGGTTCGATCATCAGGCTCGGAGCCATATAGGGATTCAATTTGCTGGCTCTCTACTCTGCTTTGAGAGGTTTTTCTCCGGGGACTCCGTTTTTCCCCTTTCCTCAAAAATCAACGTTTGATTTGATTTGACTTCTATAATACTATACAGTGCCCCCAATTAATGCCCCCAGCGTTAAATAACTTCACATTCAAATAAAGTTCATCATTATCATTTATAGCTCGGAAAACTTGAATTAAATAAAAGATTATGAAACCACTTGTTCACCAGCGGCCAGCAGATACCATTTACGTCACTTCTTTTTGTTATGTGCCAATCAGAACACTATTGGCTGTTGAAACAAAAGATTCTCTTGCTTCTATGGATGGCATCAGTTTTAATAACAAAAGAATGTTTATTAACAGATATCTTCCCTATATGAAAGGCTCTTTCTTTTAATGCTGAAATGAATTTCAGAAGGCGCTATAATCTATGGAATGCCGTTTGTATCAAAAATACTTCTTTATATGGCGTGACCCTAACCTTGTAGCAAGCTTTATGTAGAAGCTAAGATGTTTCATTTAAAGAGCAATAAGTTTTATATATTTCATGATAAGGTTTATATATGACAAGAAGTATTTTTGATACAAACTGCATTCCATAATATTAATCAATGTAATCTGAATTGATGAGAACACGAGTTTTGTGCGCCCTTCAACACCAAAACCTAAATTTTGGGCCTCATCAGCATGGCGTAGCTAACATACCAGGCAGATGTTTTTAGCTACGCCACGCTGATGAGGCCCAAAAGGCCGAAACAGCTGTCCATGGCTGCTAATTGACCGGGTGAAATGGTTGTGCGCATGCGTGATGTGTTGGCCACACCGGGTTGGTGTTAGCGTGTGTCACCTTGCTTTTATTGTTGTTCCTACTAATTCAAAGGTATTTTTGCGCGGTTTTATGAGTATGCGGGAAAAGCAGATCTCAACAAGTGTTATTAAAATCCAAAAGGAAAATTGGGGGTAACCACGCACTTTTCAAAGATAATTAATCAACAATATTAGCAAAAAGCTTTAAAATACAAAGCAATGTATGGCGTTCCTTTTCAAATTACTGAAAAATGCTGGGTTACCCTCAATTTTCTTTTTGGATACCAAGAGCCCTAGCTCAGTTCTGCTTTCTCCGCATAAATTTAAACCGCGCAAAAATATCCCTGCATTAGTAAACATTACTGATAGGAAATCCGAGTATTCGGAGATGCGCAGAACGTATTGCGCAATAACAATAGTAATCGTCCTTAATTAACAAAAGAAGAAAGAAGAAGAAACGCACGCGTGTCACGCCATCAGGGAAAAAAATGCGCCATAAATTGGGCCATCCAGGGCGCGCGCTTGATTTAAAAACAAATGATCTGATTGGTTCTGATCAAACTTTGTTTATTAGCTAATCATAATCCAGAATTTCGATATGTTATTTGCACGGGTATTACACTTTTTGCACTGTTTTGCACTCGAACTGCACTGCTTTTAGCCAATCAGAATCGAGTATTTTTTTAATGTATATTATAAGAAATAAAGCATTCATGTGTGATAAGTGGTGCTACTTACTGAAGGATCTAGCTCCTCGAAGGAAGTGGAATCCACGCGAATGAAATTTCTGTAACTTGAAATATCAATGTTCCAATGTTTATTTGGGAGCTTTTCAGGCTGACTGCATTAAGGCTCGTAGGGAAAAATGACAAGAACCAAATTTGCCGTCAAAAATGGAAAGTATTCGTATTTCTCGTTCATCAAAAGTTGAAATGTAATTATAGCCATTAATTAAGGTGGCTGAACACAGTTTTTGATACAAATGTTTCCTTTACCTTTTTCTCTACACCCTTGATCCTTTGGTCGCCAAAAATAGTAGCAAGCAAGCTAGTTAACAACACGAACTGCGGTATTTTGATAGTTAAGCTGACGTATATGCTGTTGCCATGGCAACATGAACAAATATAAACAGGCCTTTAACATCGGTTTTGTTTATTTGCAGAAAGTCTGGTCATTAGATTTTCTTTATAATTTGCAAGCAACAAGCTTGTAACGATGCTCACAATTTAACACTATTTTAATAATAATTTGACAGAGAAGATCTTTAATTATCCCTTGTCAGGTTCACTGGAATATCTAGAATTTCCTCTGTTAAAGTTCAATTATTTTTTCAATGCTCCAGTTACTTATTTCCTAAAGTATTTTCATGCCAAATTTCGTTAAATTCTAACGAGTGATTCTCGAGAAATCTATTCCGCATTCAATCGCGTTTTAACTTACTACGCATGCGCTGCATTTAACTGGGTTCTTTCGATAACAAAGACTAAAACCATCAAAACACTTTGTTCAGTTTGTTGCTGCTTGTTCAGGAAAAATAGTACAGATAGCGGAAGCATTCAGCAAATAAAATGATTGCTGTATTGAAGTTTGCAATCCTTGTGCGCGCGCTGCATTGCGTTATAGCAAGAGCGCGCGCGAAAACTTTGTTCGGCCAGCAACAAATATGATTTATTATATGAATCACAGGGTTAGCCTGCGCTGGAAGAGGCTTCAATCCTGGGCAATAGTTAGTCTTAACTTCAAGCTATTAAATAAATTTTACAAAATAGGAAAGTCTCAACTACTTTAGTCCAGGTTTGTGGTCGACCAGTGTTTATCCATGCGCCTTTTTTACACGACAAACGGAAACTTTTTCTCATCTTTTATGATCCGGCCAGGTATGCATCTCTGTGCATATCAGTGGAACATTGATGATTGGAAACATGGTATTTGTATGTTTATGGAATGAGCCATTTCAGAGTTTCAAAAAACAGATGCACATGCATGCCGGGATAAAAACATTTAACCGTCGTAGCTTCATGATTAATGATAAACAAGGTAAACCAGCGCATTTAAATAGTTGTACGAGTCTGCATTCAAATCTTTTTATTCAGTTTTTATTCGCTTGTTTATGTGTTTTTTAGAAGTTTGAACTGGTTTATTTAACTATGACATTATTGATTCCTTTGATCCAATTTACTTGTAATAAATGATATTGGATGCTCGAAAATAACTTTTCAAATTAATAAGATCAGAAATGTTTGCTAGTTGTTACAACTTATCCTGTTGAAATGAATACTAAGACCTACAAATATTAAGATTACCGGTTTAATTTAATACTCTGAAACGAACATTAAAAACTCAATAACCGGGTTCATCTCATGAAGCAGAAACTCAGTGTTAAAAATTTCACAAGACTGAGACGACAGGTAGGACAAAGTTTAATAAAATAATTGGATTTGTCGAACGACTTTTTTGTTTTGATCTGTTGTACAACCTCTTGGCCCGGTTCAGTCAGTAAGCCGCGTCCAATTTTCTACTTTTTCACATGATAGTTTTTGTGAAATCCAATTACTCCTTAACTTGAATACAGGTTCTAAATACCAATTTAATTAATAGTTATCATTCACGTACCAAGTAATTGAAAAATTTGAGTTTGCAAAGGTGTGGTGGAGAGACGAATAGTATTCATTACATTACATACCCATTAAACACTCCCCAAAACAATCACGACAGAACAGAATATAAAAAAAAACCTGTTAAGGATCCCAACTGGTCTAGTAGCCATTTTATATTTACAAGTGCAGCTGAGAAGTTGAACCAGGGTCTACCAGGAGCAAATTAAACCAGTGGTCAGAACGTGTCTTGAACCCGGAATTCCCGGATCTCAAGGAAAGCAACTGAACCACTGGGCCGCTAACCCTAACCCTTTTTCAGAAAATGGAAATGATTAAAATTCTTACTGAAGGGGAAAAGTGTCAAATATTGCGTTGGTGGAGACGCATGACATCTCTGTTACGCGGCACAAGAACTGACTGGAACAAACGTTCTACTCTTCTTAACAGCGGGTTTCAGAACATTTCCGTGTACGGAATCACATCAGCACCTTACGCCCACAACTTTAGTCATTACTAAGACAACTTCCACTTTCCATGCAAGAAAAAAATACTACTCGGATCCAAGAGGGATGGTTAAGAACTTAAGAAAGGTTCCAGGGACTACTAAACGCCGTTGAAGCTGCTGTGACCATCAGAAACTCCAGTTTCAAAATGGTTTCACATAAAGATGAAAAATGAAATAGTTTGGGATGATGACTCGCCAAGGGGAAGGAACGCTAAGACGCTTCCGTTGGAGTCTTGTGATCTGACAGTGATGGAATTTTTTTGGCAGGTTGATCATTCAGGCTCTGTCCGTCCACAACCTTATGACAGCCGATAACATAGTGCATGGGTCAAATAAAATATCTTTTTTTAGTCTTCCAAAGATTTTCAACCAGAAATGTTGGGACGGTTTTTAAATCATCACTTAGGATGAAGTGTAAAGTAAACAGCATGACGAAATTAATCCAGGCAGATGTACACACGAACTTACTAAGAAAGCTAACCAGACCCCTGAAAATAAGGGCTCAGATGAAGTTGCCGGATAAAAGATAACCTCTTCGTACATGAAAGTTACTCTGTACCGCAACTTAGTCAAGTAAATAGATCAGCGTGATATTTATGATACCGATTTAGTTTAAGGGAAATCCCTTTGCGAAGCAGAGCAAATTTATTGGCATTGAATAAAGATTCGCATTTGATAAGTTTTCTTAGTGGTTGAGCTGAATAATTAAGTGTAGAAGTGCTTGTAATAAGATGCTATTTCCTCTCCGCTGTCAGTGATAAGTCAGGCCCCGGTCATGCAATAACTTGCTGACTATTCCACTCCCTTAATAAAGCATAATAAATGAAGCAAAGGTTGGCGATGACCGCAATTTTAATAGTGCTGTTTATTTATTTTATGTTAACCCTTGGGGAGCTTTAAAAATTCACGAGTTATTTGAGACAGGTTATTAAGACAACTTTTCTCTATTTGTGACCTATGCTGGTTTTACATGATACGACGGAAACAGATTGGAGAGCAATTACGCACACAGCTTATCCAGTAAAAATAGCGCCAAGCCAGGCATATCAAGAGACCATTATTTTAGAACTGATCAACACCAAAAGATAATTTCACTTTTGTAGCCCAACGCTATCTTGCACAAGATATCAATGTGTCGTATTGAGTTTAACCGTTCATGAATTGTGCGCAGGCGCAACTTTACAACGAAAATAACCTGTTTGTAATACAACTGGCGCCAGAGAGTCTCGCCGACCGGAAACCATACTGTTGACAGCCCGGTTTGTTCGCGTGAGGCGAGAAATTCCAGTGGGACAAACCGGATCCAGTTCTTTATAAAACTCCCTCCGAGATGTTTACTTAAAAGCATTTACGACGGATTTTTAGTCGTCATGCATCAAACAAAAGGCGCTTATTAAAATTCCTTGCCAAATCAACGTTAATTCTCACATGAACTCTTCGTTCTTTTTCGTCATCTCGAGTTCTTCCTTTAAACGAAATCTGCCATTTGACTCTGTACTGCAGATAGGTTAGTGATGAAAACAGGTAAGAAAGACCGCTAGCGTAGAGAATCCCGCTAAAAACAAGAATGATCCCTAAATCAATATCCCAAGCATATGGTTTTGTTATATAACAACTCCGGAAGTGCGTAGCTTGTGTTTCAACAATTTTAGTTCAGAAAAAGACCCTCAAACCCTATCTGGTTATACGAAATGCCTTCCCAACTTGGCAAAATAAAAGGTCGAAAAATAAAATCAACTTGAACAAGGTCGATCAATGCTTCTTTGTTTCCTTGCATAAGAACATTGACATCACCTCAGGGGCAAGATCTCATGCCAAACACCTCAAAGAACACATTTCCTTGCTTCATTAGTAGCAGCACCCTTGCGTAGATCGCGCTGGTGATCATTCGGAAAAAAATTATTATTCGAGTTCAGATCTTTCTGGATTTATTTAAGTAGATATCAAGAAATAATAAATTTACAATCTATGGATCTAACAATAAAGTAGTAATATATAAAACTCTTAAGACGCCATTGAAGCTCCAAAGGATATCATTTCAATATTCCACATAATCTATTTACACAAGTCCCGGATGTACATTAATTTGACTTTTGGGAGCGATTTGACTGTTTCATGTGTACAAAAGAAAATTTCACTATGACTAAAGGAGCAGTGTACGAAGCAAAACGTCTCTTACCGATAGATTATAATGAACAAAAATGCGATATTTTAGTCAAAGATAAATCTTTGCGA
This sequence comes from Montipora capitata, assembly GCA_949126865.1. Classification (NCBI taxonomy): domain Eukaryota; kingdom Metazoa; phylum Cnidaria; class Anthozoa; order Scleractinia; family Acroporidae; genus Montipora; species Montipora capitata. The sequence goes on along the minus strand of OX421456.1, from coordinate 158,270 downwards.
AGATGGGAAATCGGTGACTGTGCAAAACACTAACGGTAATCGTGGTTTGTATAATTTGAAGAACTGATTAATTAAAAGGCACACTGATTGTGTTTACACTTCAATTGCATGTGATGCAAAAATTTATATAGAAGTCCCACAACAGCACAAAAGCCCCAGTGCGCCATTCATAATATCGATAGACTATCAATGTTTTTTTACGAAATTCTCTTTGCATCTTTGGATATTTCTCTAACTTTTTGGTACAATATTTTATCCCTTCAGACAATAATTCGTCAACACATTCGTTTGAAACGCTTCACTGGCATTTTTTTTTGTTTCGTGGAGAGCAAGCTTTGAGCTTTTTGCGTTAACACTGTTCGAAGCGACCATCAATCGCTATCCAAACTCGAGTCACTTGAGAGGGTACTTGTCGTTGAGCTGGGAGTTTGCGGTGATCTAATGCCGACCGTACGCAGTTGTCTTTCAAATTCCAAAAGTTGACCCATGAAGTTTAAATTTGGGTTCACGCTTGGCTTTCTTTGTTTCACAAAATCATAGGCTTCGTTGAGAGTCATGTTGAGGGTTGAAATAAGGTATGCAATGATAACAGTGACTGAGCGCGAAACGCCACCAAGACAGTGTATTAGGACACCGCGGTTCTGTGTAATGCCTTCATCTATGAAAAAACAAAAACAATAAATGGTCTTTAGATTAATAAGATGCGTGTATCAGAATGAAAGAAGAGCCGCAAAGTCAATACTGACCAGTTAAAATGATTAAAGCGTGGCTTAATTTCTACGAAAATGGGAATTTGAAAATGTTCGCTATTGCAGCGAAAAGGAGGAGCGAAAGATGTATCATCTAACTAATTGTTACAAATTCGTGTCACATTCCGACGAAAGCTACAGCTAACTGACGTAAACGATTAGTTTCAAAGCTCAATCGCTTTTATTGTGCACAATATCTACGTCAACTGTTTTGTTCGAGTTTCACATATTAAACAAACATACGACTACAGCCTATAATCCCTGCCATTCTGTTGGAGCAGATTCACGTGTATCCAAAATTCAAAAAATTCCCTGACAATTTGAATAAAACGAGCCGGGACGGTTCGAGCCATTTTTTTTTCGCGATGGTCAAGTTCAGCAATGTTGTTAAATTATCAATCACAATTATTAACTTGTGTCCACAAAAAAATCCTGTTAGATTAAAGTGATACTAAAGTAATAAAAACTTGTTCGATACGTACCTATAAATTCGAATGCTTCTGGAAACATGTCTGACAAATTGGCTCTCCAGTTATCTTCCACTGGGAGTTTCTTGTATTTAAAACCCGGTAAATGTTCAAATGAGTTTGGCTTGTCGTGTGTGACGTTTAAAATGTAGGAAATTCCGTACTTTGTGAGTAATTCTAAGTCCGAGGAGTCTTTTTCGCTTCCAAGGTACAAATGTGGGAGTATCTGAACTGGGACTTTAACTCGGCTTTCCTGATGATCCGTTACTTGCGGGGTCGAGGGCTCAATTTTTAATGGTTGGCAATGATTTTCATGTTCTTGTATCGTTAAACTCGAGAGAGAAAGAAGAGGACTCTCAACATCTTCTCCTGCCTCGCACAATGATGAATACTTTCTCTCGAATCTTGTAAAACCACCTAAAAAAAGGTAAAATGCTGAAGCTGTATCAAGGTTGCCAACTGATAGGATAAACTCAAAAACAAACAAATTGTGGACAGCAAAAGAGCAAAAAAGCAGTAACTTAAATATTTTGAGTAACTCAATTAAAGAACTACCAACAGTTTCAATTGTTTAGGCAAGAGAAAGCAGAAAGCTTAAGTTGAAGACGAACTCACCTTCGAGTAACCAAATGGGGATGTTGACATCTTCAGTAAACTTTTTGAGTAAAACTCCGAGAGCACTGTTTGTGCATACAGCCGATAAATCTGAAGTTTCAGAATCGTAAAGAACGATTCCTGAAGCATGGACAAGATTCCTGTTGAAGTGCGCTTTGCCGTCATCTGAAGTGATCAACGAACTTATGGCGAAGTTGGTTCCTTTCTTGAGACGCCGCAACATCAGCGAAGGAATTGTCAAATTGATCGCCCCTCGTACGTGAGAACGAACGAACTGGGCGAAGGGTCTACAATCCAGAAGCAAGAGAAAAGCCCCGCGGCTTAGTTGATCGGAAAGCCATGACACTGTGGCCCCCTTCGCCATGAATTTCTTTTTTTCTACTTGAATCCTTCGGTAACTTCTCGGGCTGTCTATCAGTAGCGAAGGCATTTGTATTTTAAATCTCTTCCCTCAAATCGCCGTCAGGTCAAACACTAAATGAGCTGATGTGCTTCTCAACTGTGCTTCATGCTCATTTGATCGCATTGTTATCAATGATAAAATGATTGACATGTATTATCAAAGAGAGTGTTGGTATTTCCCAATGGACCAATCATTAGACACCTTGCCAAGGGCAAAAAAAATTCAAGCGGCTTCGTCATTGTTTCCATGGAGATCTTTCATCACTTGAGAGAAAGGAGGAGTTTAGTTTCTCCCGCCTGTCAAACTACTTCCGGTTAATAAAGTAACATTGACTGTACAATATTTATTATCTTTTTAGCTTGCGAAATGTCGTAACATAACACCAACTGACCAGAAAATTTCGTTGATTTGAACATATTTGGGAAATTCTTTGGCTGAGTATAGTGACTTACTTTATTTGCGTGGTATCACAATCATCCGTAGAAATGTGAAATTAATAATTCAGTTTCCCTCTTCAACATAACAACAAATCTGGGTGCGGCCTAATTACCTTAATTACTATTCAAAGTGCATTACTCTTTCCTTTGCCATTCACAATCGCACAATACAACCTTTTCTTTTTTCTTAAACAACTCGACATCGTCAAATTTTGGAATTCGACGCTCTCACTTTTGAATTCTTTTCTTCAACGGAAAACAAACGTTTACCTTCGAGGATTCGAGTCATTTGGGGTCATCTTTCACGGTTGACTAATTTTTCTGCTATAAACAGGGAGAGAATTGTAAAACATCATCCTTGGGTCACCAAGAAGTGAGCCAATAAAAATCAGCTTGGCGATTCTTTATCTTTCAGCAATTTCCATGAACGGAAAAATTCCGTTTTCATAAATGTTCACAGGTTCTCTAGTTAAAATGACTGCTTTACTCATAATTAAGTATTCACGTCTGATAATATTTTGTTTTCGAATTTCCTGAGATAAGAACAAAACCCCTTGGTATCAAGCTGACAACTTCAAGTATTTCCAGGTTACAGTTTTGTGAGGCCCAAAGTTGTTTAAGCTGAAAAGAGGCTTGCTTTCCGCAAAAAAAAAAAATCAAAATTTGGTCTTAAACGGAAAACTGATAAGAAGACTAAAAACGATAACGATAAAAGAAGCCATAATTATAAATGTCTGACCGCCCAGCAAATCAGTCTTTGGATACTACCAGAAAATGCTGAGCGGAAATAGTTTAAATATTGGTTCCCGCCCCAACAAAATCGGTAAAGTTAATCTTCGGGCTAGGCTCACCGCAATGGTAAAGAAAGGAAGGTAAATTGGGAAACACTTTTCTTGAAAATCATGAATTATGTGAAGGGAGGAAGAAGATGAAGTAACATTTTCTGTGCTATTGATGACCGGATGATGCCTACAATTGATGACAGTTAAAACACTGGTACTGATTTTTGAAATACCCATTCGCATTAGTGAATGAGTGTAACCATTCAAATAGAACTTCCCATGTTTGTGTCAAAGGTTAATTTTGAGTTTTCACTACGAATCAGTGAACACTAACGTTTTTGCGATCGCCTTCTACAGTCATTGACTGTTAGAAAGAATCTTAGATGAACGCTGAACATGACAGTGCTGCAGAAATCCTAATAACCAGGAAATTGTTAGATATGGGTGATACTGACTGGGGACATGGAACTCCGCATCAGTTTAGCTCCCGGTTTCGAAAAACATCGCACGAAGGCCATTCTACAACAGTTTGACTTAGTCGTCGATGTTTTATGACTTGCTTTATCGGTTTGCACTGGGCATATAGGTATCTTTGAAGTCCGTTGAGGTATTCAGGTCAATTCAGGACAAAAATGCGAACGTTGTGCTGGCACAAGTGGGAATTTCGAAAATTAATTGAGACGTTATTAAAGTTATCAAAGTCAGTAAAGTTAGTAAAGTCATCACTCAGCAGCGCTGAAAAAAACTCGTTTGAATCAGAATAAATCAATGATAAGTGTTATTTTTTGCTTTAGAAAGCCCCAGAGAAATCCATTAACACTTGGAAGCCAGAGCGTCAAATAGGTGAAAGAAATCGTGGAGCTTCCCTCTCGCATGACTCCTTTTTTCAGTTCAGACTGCCATTAAAAGGAAGAAGGAAAGACTTGGTTTTGCGCATCTCATTCAAGAATTGGGCGCGGGTAATGTGATTAGTGATTGAATATACTCAGCTAGGGCAACACTTTTGGATAACAACAATTCTACCTTCATCATAAAACACAATTTCTCAGCTACGGAGTTGAAACGTCACGCCTGGGAGTGGCTTGTTGTGCTTCTTCACTGGCACAGGGCACAGGCACCAGGTCGCAGGCATGGGTAACTGACACAGGACATCTCACCAGGACAATTGACCCCAACGGTCAAAGTATCCGCGAAGAAACATATTATACATTTCAATTCAATATTTACAGTCTGTTCTGTTATTTTCCCGTTACTCTTTAAGTATTTGAATTGAAATTAGTTGTAACTACAATATTTTATCACATTTTAAAGTATTACGTCAACATCCATTTACTATTTAAGCAATAGCGGACGTTTTCCGTGTTCCCATAGCCTCATCTAAACACGAGGGGGAGTTGGGAGTTATGCAAACCCGAGATGCAGTCGAGGGTTTGCATAACTGTCGAGAATTCTCCCAACTCCCCCGAGTGTTTAGATGAGGCTATGAAAACACGGAAAAAAGTCCTCTATTGCTTTTGTAAAATATTTCTCAAAGATAATTCAACAAAGGAAGGAAAATGCTGGTTTTTTTACTTCTTGGTTGAAACAGATTTTCTTGACACACGCTCACATTTCCTACCAACCAATCAAAACGCGCGTCTGACAATACATAACCAATCAAAATTCGTGTGATGCCACAGCCGTGTTTCCATGCTCTCATCTCAACAGCTATTGACCAATAAGAGTGTGCGTACTATCCTAAGTATATGTACATAGCAGCAATCCAATGTAAACTCTATGTTGTATCGGTTCTTGCTCAATATATATTTGTAAAAAAGCCTGCTTTTCAATCTGTACCATGTATATTTATTGTCTATATAATGAAAAGAAAATCTAGCTTCCCTCGGCAACTTTGTCAGCTTGACAACACTTGGCACGATCACATAGTAAATGAGCTGATAACCGAAATTTAGTGAGACAATTAGAACGCTAAAACCTAATATCCGAGGTAAGAAATTGTAAATAATCAGGAAGAGTCTACCCTCAGGCGATATACGTCGGAATATGGCCTATTATTAAAATAATAATTTAGTAAAAAGTCTGCTGAAAGCCAACAACGAGAACATTAAGTTCTTTGCTTTCAGTGGCTTTGTCAGAAGAAGCTCCTGAAAAATTGTTTCAAATGCGGTTGAACATCCACTTGCAAACATTATGTACATGTCGCTAAAGTTTGAGTTCTAAATTTTCTTATCTGAAACACTTTAAATTTTTGACCAACCAGAGAAGAAATTGATTTTTAACTGAGTTGTTCTTAAAACCCTTGCTTTCCTAAATTAACACTTTGCAAAAAAAGTAATGGGAGAGAAATGAATAGTAACACTACCTATTTTTTTTTTTAGGAACTATAAAAGATTAACAGGCGAAAAAACAGCATGTAAAAATTCCGGGTTTATAGTTGTTTCGTTCTGCTGTTAATTTAAAAGGGTTTTTTAAAAATATTTTGCCCGGTTTGTTCAGCGGATTGCTAAGTTGAGATCTTGTCTAACATTTTAACTGGTTTCAAATGTATGATAGCTCATTTGATTAGCTATTAATATCATGGGCGACACCTTAATTTTTCAAACCTGGACGCCATTTTGGCACTGTAGGGAAAGTTGCCATGGCAACATTTTAATTTCACATCAACGCTGAAATTTCGCGCCAAAATTAAGGAGTAATTTTTCGCCAATGTTATCAAACCAACAATTTTCTGGAAATCGAAAAGACAACTACAGACAACTGATACGATAAAAATTTCCACGGAGAAGTTTTTGTATTGTCGCAACACCTTCCTTTCCCCGGGTCATGCGGCGATGTTGTGCGATGTTGTAACGTTTGAAGAAAGCTGCAATGGCGTGTTTCCGCTGAACTGTAATAGCACAGGAGTCACCTCGCATAACCAAACCACCTGGTTTCATTTCCAATGATCAATGCAACATAGATTTCGGCCCCTTTGTTTTTTAGGTTTAAAACCTTTCAAAATACAATGAAGGGAATTCTCTCCAACAGTCTAAACAACCCCTAACATTTCCGATAATTTCATTTGACTTGCGTTTTGTTGTTCAGTTTACTGTGTCCCTAATCAGTGCTCAAACGGCTAGTGGACTAGACACTTAAATAAAGTTCCTTTCCTTTCCCTTTTTCGCCCTCGAAGAGGTCATTAGTCAAATTGGTTCGATTTCAAACGTGTGATCATATATCATATCATCATATCATATCATACATCTTTATTTATCCTCGGATTTTTAGAGTAGCTTGGTGTAGCTAATATCTCCGAGTTTTGAGAAAAAATACCAGAGTTTTGAAGCAAATAACCGCGGACAATCTTCCTGTCGGCGTAGGTTGGATCAGTGGCTTGATCTGATCGGCGTAATTACAAGTTGAGAAGCTAAATATTTTGAGCAAGAGCCGATACAACGTAGAATTGATTTTAGTGGTGTACTATATTTCGGCTGGCCAAACCAGCCTTTTTCAGGTACAATGTGATCACAAATAGATAGTTTGCAACCAATCTCTAGAGACACAGATGACAATGATGTAATGCACATAACAAAAGCAGCTACTTTAATTTGATTAAGAAAATAACACAAACAACGGTGATAAACATTGTATTCCAACGCATTTTTTATATAGAACCAGTGACGTTTCGTATGCTAGTCAACATACACTTTCAAAGGTGACCGTTACAATATTTGAAAATGTATGTATACGAAACGTCAAGTTCTATATAAAAAATGCGTTGGAATACAATGTTTATCACCGCTGTTTGTGTTATTTTCTTAATCAAGCTACGATGGCCTAAGAACAAGAGTTTATATAATTTAATTTGTTTTCGTTCACCAACATGACGGTGATGACGTACCGTGTAAAACCACCCACACATGCGACAAATAACTGGCGATCGCAAAATGTAAATAAGCATGGAGAAAATAAAACGTGATATCCTGCCGTTTGAACGAGCTGGAAGACTCTTCTGTAACCACACATCCCACGCACAACAGTCGTGGTAATCCGCAAACATGACCTCCGCTTCCGTAGCGCAAGACATGGCAAGAACTTTGCCCCCTCAAATTGAGTAACGGAACCGCACAAAATAATTTTGATCTGTTATTGGTGTAGCCTTAAAAAAATCGCTTAATCGTGTTAATAAAGCATTAAAGGAATTAAGGAAAGACCTCCTTGAGGCTTACAAATTTGGAGTTTACGTTCATGTTTAAAGGAAAGGAAGGGAAAGGAAAGGAACTTTATTGAAGTGTCTAGTCGTTCTAGCGCTGGAGCACTAATTGGGGACACCATAAAATGAAATCAACAATTAACGCAAATCAAGTCAAATGTAAACAACGTTTACACATCAAGTCTGTTTAAAACGATCATGGGAAAAGTGTGTCAGGTAAAAAGAATACAAGGAAGACATGTTAAGGTTTTTAATTTATCGCACAAAAACATAAGCTGACAAAGATAAATCACATAGTGGATTGACTACATTGTAGGAGACCTTTTTGTCTTTTTTCCGTTCCCACCCTCCAAACTAATGCGGAAAATACGTTTTGACTGAAAATGACGCGGTTTCGGAGTCATGAAACCGTGTCGATGTGAAGCCGCGTTCGTGTAAACGCTGCCTTCGTGTCAAGCGGTACATACGTGGGGTTGGCGAAATGAAAAAAAGCGAGCGACGCCATAAGCCGGAACATATGAGCAATGCTAAAAATGGGCCTATCGCCGGGCCTATCGCAGGTTATTTGCGAAGGAGACGAAAGAGTTTTCTGTGACGCCGGTATCAAAACTAAAGATTGGAGAGACAGTGTCTTGTTGCAACTATTCAAGACCAAGTGTACATTTTTGACAAAGTGAATCCGAATAGTTCTAAAGAGACGAATTATCTCGATAAGGGAACAAGTTATAGTAGCGTTCTTCACCGCAGAAGAGGAAACAGCCCTGTCAACGGGTTGTCCGTTGAGTAATCAAAACTTAGCTTGTTTCCCTGGAAACTCTGACAGTTCGCTGTATTCATAAGTGAGTGTTCAGGACAGTGAAGCGGATCAGGGTAAAGAAAGAGAAAGAGAGAAGTAACTGTTGACCCCTTTATGTAGTTTTCCGCTGAGGACTTCAAACTTATGTTTTCAAAGTTCCATACGACTGGCTGGCTATATGATGGACTGCATTGAAGAGAATTCAAAGACTGAGTTGGGTGCCAATAGCGCATAAAGCCCGCATACATGATATTCATTAAAGAGGGGGTTTTGAGTGGACTTGGATCTTGTTAAAATGATTGGTGAATTACAGTACGACGGATCAATCATCGACATTAATGTATTTTTATCTAGTAGGTGTAACAATTAGTGATGCATTTTGGCCAATCATCCCAGTTTTGAAAAGTGGATTATTGAAATATATCTCAAATTGCAAATGACCCAGTCATTTCAAACTCCATCACCCACCCACCTTATCCAGTCACAATTTTTGTTTTGTGTGATAAAAGAAAGGAAGAAAAGGGTTTTAACTGGTAGGCCACTACTGAGGGCGCTTTCCTTTTGTCTGAATTGCAGACCAGATATGTCAGTTTGCAAAGAAAGTGCAACAATTTGAAGGAACACATGCATGATAATCCCTCACATTCTTCTGGAGGAGTATATATCATCCTTGAAGTGTGTTAATTTGAGGGCATTGTAGAGTTAGTACTTCCTAATTTCAGTCCTGTCAAATGGAAAGAGTCCTAAGTCTATTTGATTTGAGTGTGCCAGTCAATCCATCTATCCACGTAGGTATCACAATCACGTCGGTTAGAGGGGTTACCAGTGCAAACGAGTTGCCCTGTCTGTTCTCCTAGGTTGGACAACGTTTTGCCTTGCAAGCTTATCAAGTTATTATATAACCTTTCTACCCTGGGAGAAGTTTGTGTCTGGAGTTCAAAATAACTTTCAGAAAAGGTTGTCACGATTTCATATGTTCACGGCTGGTTTATTTCCTTTAGAGATTCATCCAAGGTCCTCTGAATCCATGTAATAAGATCTTGAGACTTGGGAGATCCAAATGTCCTCATTTTTTATTCTCCACCACCAGAACAGAAGTAGAAAAACATTCGAAGAGAAAAAAAAAGGAATTGAATTACAATTTTCTCCTTTTAGTGGTAAAACTTGTGAGTTTTTAATTACCAAATTTAGAAAAAAATGCCAGCAGCAGCCATTTCCCGCCATTTTCTGGTAACCAATCAGAGTACCACGAGACAATATCAACTAGCCAACCAAAGAGCAGCATTTACCACACGTGATGTTAAGTGGCAGCTTCGCGCGCTTTTCAAACAGCTGCCAAAAATTCAAGAAAACAACTGTGCGAAACGAAATACGTTTTACTACTTTTCTCCTTGTTAAAACCTAGTTTTAAGGCCGAGAAAGACAAAAACAACAGCCTTGGTATTACAGAAGTTTTGACTCAATATGGCAGATGATTCTCGAGGTAAGTTTACGTCGTTAAAGTTGGTAACATTGGAGCGCAGGAGTTTCGCAAAAATGGCCCGAATTAATCCCTTTTTGTAACCTTTCAGTTCAAGTAGTTAACCAGTTCTCTTTTATTTCTATGAAGTGCTTTCTTTCGCTTCCAGTTCAGATTAGTTCGTGGTGTGAATTCACAGGGAGAAATGCAATTTAAAACTCTTTCATTAATTCTTGCAAACACGCGACATTGAAACAATAGGATTAATTTGCGCTAGGTAGTGACTTTCATAAACTCTTTCTAGCGGCAAATAAAAGCAAAAAAAAAGGATTAATTTTCTATAAATGAAGCTTGAACTGCATTCGAGCAATTTTCAGGGAAAATCATCTACTGCCACTTTATACGAGCGAGACAAATAATCCCACATTTTCAGACGGCGCGCAAAGTGAAGCAAAAGTTGATTTAAACCTCCAACAATTTCTGTGCAAATTCTAAAACAACAAAGGATAAACAATTTAGCTTTTAGCATTCCTTGATAGAACATTGCCTACTAACTATGGATAGAAAAATATTCACGGTTTCGCACGTACTAAAATAAATTTATTCCCCAGAACGTTTGACTCTTGACTCGATGAATCTTTTGCGCATGCTTCAGGCTTTCAGAGATTAATTGGCTTCGCTGATATTGTTGAAAGCTTGACATAAAAACACTTCCTCGGTTTTTACAAGAAGCTTTAGTCAAGGTAATAACGGCCAGGCAATTGAGTGACGCTATAAAATATATTTTGCTTTTCGTGCCCCAACAACGTTATACAACTTTCAGCTGCCAAATAAACAAAACGTTTTCGCGGGAGAAGAAAAGGCACATTGTTAAGAGAGATGAAAGAACACAATTGAAATAACTTTTTCTTGTAAAAACAAGCCCTAAGACACCAACCAAATTAAAAAAATCTGAAATTTGATAAGAAATATTACGAGAAAAGTCTGCCTCCTCTTCAGAGCGAGTCTAAGTGCAAAGTTTCCCTTATGAAAATTAGTTTACATTCATATTTAAAGTAGAGCTAATTATTATCACAAAAACTTCGCACTCAGACTCGCTTTGAAGAGGAGACAAACATGAACTTGAATTTTCAACATGGGATGGGTGGAAGTGCGGGTTGGGGGAGTGGGAGCAGCTTTATCACAATAATTGTGAGAACACTCATCTCCCACCAGTAGACCACTTTCCTAAATGGCGACCACTTTTACATTCTTTTGTATTTATGTTAATTAGACCTACTGCCTTCATTTTGAAACAAATACCCTTTTGAAATATGCTTGTCGTAGCGAGGCTAGAAAGGCTTAATGGCATTAAAACAAAAGAATATTTTATTTGGCTGCCATTATGAAAGAGGTCTATGGGTTTGTTGGTTTTCTACTCTGCTCCGCGAGGTTTTTCACCAGGTACTCTGGTTTTCCTCTCTCATGTACCAAAAACCAATAATTTACTTGATCTGCCTCAAATTCCTTTAATTTAGAAGAGCACCTGCACCTTAGCTAAATAAGACTCAGACATTATTATTATTATTATTATTATTATTATTATTATTATTATGGCAGTGTAGAATACATCGTTATGCCAATATCACAATTATTATTATTATTATTATTATTATTATTATTATTATTATTATTATCATTACTATTACTAATATTAAGGTTTTTTATCTGCATTACAAGGGGGATCGGGGGGGCTTGGTTGGAGACAAGCATAAAGCCTTGTGGGTGGAAGTATTTTAGTTGGACCCCTACCACACTTTGGAGAAAAAATGCATTGAAAACCAAAGAATTATACAAAGTAAATAGTATCAAACATTGTTAAGAGAAATGTTTTATTCACCATTTCAAGAAGTGAAATCTTTGGCCACTTGAAATACAACATTAATTTTACCTTCATAATCAAAACTCTGTAAGGCAGCAGCATCTTGCACATGACAAAAAGAATTACAGCACACTGAAAACAAAGAACATAGAAAATATAAAGAACAAATCCTTATGCAAAAACAAGCATTTCTCCAAGATACAATGTAGCCAGATTTCACCTCTGGTCTGCATTCTCCTTATTACACTGACTTCATTTCAGCACTTTTTTATCTCTAGAGAATAAGCCCTCCACTAATTTAGAACACTATTAATATTATTATTATTATTATTATTATTATTATTATTATTATTATTATTATTCTGCTTGCACTACTCTGGCTGTGGTAACAAGAACCATTTTCACATTTTAAACTAAAACAAGTTCACGTGGAAAGGGGAATTTGCACTTACATGGGATTCTTAGCCAAACAGGTTCTTAAAAATTAGTTTCTTATATGTGGGCAGGTTTATTCACCAGCTCAGTAAAATACGAGATTAGAACGGTTATGAAACAAATGGAAGGTAAAAGATGGGAAAAGAACTGGGGGAAAATACTGAAAAAACCTTAACCATGTTTTAAAACTATCCTTCTGCCAAAACATTTTGTAAAATAATAGCTGTGGTTGTTTCACAATTATTGTTAACACCATAACTTATGACCTGTAAAATAAGCCTACTGCATTCCAAACACATTTATTACAAATTTTTCCTTGAGCCTAAATTGAAGACAATGATAACAAAATAGCCAAAGAGACTTTAAGTTGGCTGTATCCCATCTTGTATCTAACAAGGAAATGGCTATTTTGTTAAATTCTGCCTTGTTTTATTTGTCAATTAAGCTTGGCTTCAACAACAAAAAATTACAGCCACTTACAAGCAACAATTTCCTAAAACTTTTCCATGAAAGGACAACGGCTGGTAACAAAGATTCAGTGAGATACAAAAAAATGAATCCAAGAAACAGAATTTGACAATTTATTATTTTAACCTTTTATGTTCAGGTTAGCCAGCATGACCTCCAGCTTTGATTGGCAGGCTACCCAATCATCACCATAAGTCTTAAACACAAAACCATCACAATGGAGCCACTTCACTTGAGGCCAGACCAGATCCTACCAAAATGCTTGTGCTTCCTCAACATCCTGAAAACAGCAAACCCAACATTCAGCTTCTGCAACACAGATGTTCACTTCCCAACCTGAAACAGAACAGCAGTTCTTTGATGACAAGTAAGTGCACTGTTATGTGGGTGGGGATGTGGGAGGTTAAAATAATTAATGCATGTGTGTGTGTGCATACTTTGCACACACATGCATTCCATCAGAAGTCAATTGGCTTCTTCATTCGGTTTAACTTAACGTTAGTTACATAATCTTAGTCAGTTAAGACCCATGGTGTGGGATGGCTCCTTCCCGTAGGCTCCCATTACGTTTGGGTTCCTTTGCAGGTCATTTGGCCAGCAACTATATTTTGATTGGCTTCTTCAGTCTTCACAATCACTCTTTCCGGCTTTTTTCATCTTTCTTTCGGCTTAAAGTACCACACTTTGCCTTCCAGCACCTTAACTTAACATCACCTGCATTTATCACCCTGTTGTAATAAGACTTGCTTTTGAATTGCATTTCACCAATTTTGCCATTTTCTTTTACCAACTCACAATAAGTGACTGTTTCTCTTTCCCATTCACTGTGAACATTGAAAGGTATTGCACTTTGGTTGATGGTGATGAGCTTCCTTGGGACATCTTGACCCCACAAGGAAACAACCTCTTTCTTTTATCTCCACCTTGCTACTGCACTAAAATGTGGGCTCTTGTTGAGTTTGCACTTTCCCAACTTGTGCAAATTACAGCTTTCAGTTACTGAGAATATGATCCTTATACCTGAACTAAGCAGTGCCACAGTTACCTCTAGGATCCTGGGTTTATGTTGGTAATTGACCAGGAGATTGCCTTTGCCCTCACACAATGTCTTGAACTTGATAACCCAGCCCATGGCCAAACTTGATTAAGCTTCCATTTGGAACTACATGTATATAGTACCCATCTCTTTGCAGCTGTGGTTTCATGTAGGGTTTAAGAGTGTAGGCTAATCGCTTCCCTGGAAATTCTCACGAGGCTAGTTAACTGACTAATGGGAAGAGTGGATACTGAACAAACCTAAAAAGTCAGTAGCTAGACCTTACCTGGACAGCTGGTCTAGAATGGAGATGTAAGGTACCTCCATCACTCCACTAACATGCGAGCTCACCTATTCAAAGCTGTACTACCCACTTTGTCTTACCATAGAGTCTGGCTTGCCAGAAGGCATGGGGAACAGTATAAAGGGCAGTTGTATTTGAGGATGGGTCTTTTATTTCCAACTGTGTATACACTGTACAGCCAGATGCTGGCATGTATCCTGGGATCCACTAGCCCCAGTTAGACAGCCACTGCGGTTCACGAAGGCAATGGCAAACCACATCCACAAGTTGTCGTCCATATTATCATATTGTAATGGATACATTGGATGGTATTGGATGTGATGACATTAACAGGATGTTTCTTTGGGAAGCTGCCATATCGAGCAGGAGATGAACATGCGAAATCCTCCTCTTCGATCATTCAAAATGGTGTATGGAATGTAAGAACAATGTCAGGGCAAGAGAAGTACGAAATGGGAAGACTGGAGAGGCACATCCCAGGTCTTACAAAAGTGTGTTGCAAAAGAAAAAAGGAGATTTTATTAGTGGTGAAGTGTTTAATTTACCCTGGTGGTACAAGGAGAGAAAGTGGTGTAACCCTGCTACTCGACAACAAGGCAGGAAAGTGTGTCGAGACAGGAGAACCTTATAATGGACTCCTGATCGATGGTAATGGTAATGGTAATGAATTTATGTGCATTTCGTATTCACATATTCAAATGCTCAGTTAACAAGTAATCAATCTGTGGGAGAGACTGGACATCAGCATAAAATATTATACACGTACAGGTGCCACTGGCAGCCGCTATCACTCCATTAGCGATCTCACTCAACCCATAAATGAATGAAATGAAGCCTGACCACAACAACAGGAACTACTACTGTACATGTCCTACTTTTTGTGACAAGTGTGTGGCTTCTTTTATGTCCCATGTAGGATTATGAACATTGAAGGGTTGTGAGACTGGATCTTTGGTTTATTGTCCTTATCGAAGAAGACTTGAAAGTCTAACCAATTGCAGATTGCATTACAGAACTTTCTCCTGAGTTATTTAAAGACCCTGAGTGTTGGTCTGGCCAGAGTTGAACCCGTGACCTTCATCACAGAAGTCACATGCTCAACTAATTGAGCCAACCAGTCGGCGGTCAAATTAAGACTAAGAGGTGACCCAGTAGATGTTATGATTGTTATCGCATGCATGCCTAGCACCGACCAACTGTATGGCAGAGTAAAGGAAACGCATAATAATGTTGATCAAATATTTAAACATGGAAAAGGGAACGACTATGTGTTAGGACTTGGGGATTTCAATGCAGTTGTTGGAGAAAGAAGTGATGGTTTAATAGCAGGCTGTTTTAGCCTTGGTGGCAGTAATGATAGGTGAGACTTCCCAACTGAGTTCTCTAAAGGCAGGAACATGATGACAGGTAACACCTGGCTTGAGCTCAATTTAATGGACTGATTCCAATTCTGATCATAATCTGGGCACAACGAACATGAAGCTCAGTTTGAAAAGAATATTTGGTAGTGAGAAAACAAGGAAATAAAATAGAAAGAAGAACTCTGCAGAGGACATGGATCAATATTTTCAAATGAATGCAACTCAAAACGCATTACATAATTAACACACGAAATTAGCTTAAAATTGCACTTTGGAAAAGTGGGGAAAGAATATTGGATAGAAGGTAAGCAATAAGCCTATGAAGCCTTTGGTTCTTCTTCTTGTTTTTTTTCTTAGCCAATGAAGACAGGTACATCACTTGTTGTGAACCCTCATTTTGCTATT
>OX421456.1:105000-117500 GCA_949126865.1 Montipora capitata | reverse complement strand
CGAAGATCATGCATAAGAAGGGGACAGGAAAGGAAACGTATTTTTTTTATAAGGAAAAAAACCCTTTTTTCGAAAAAAAACAAACAAAAAAAACCACATACTTTTATCAATTAACTCCAGGAAATTTTGAATGCGCTTATTGCATAGAGATGTCGAGCTTGACTTTTGTAGTAAGAGGACAGGTAATCTGCAAATATAAATTTCGTTATTCTCTTATTTACATTATTACACCGTTTCTTTGCCACGAGAATTGCAACGAAATGAAAGCACAACTTTGTCGCGAATTTTCTATGATAAAAACTTGTTCAGAAATCTAAAATCTACGTTAACAGCACACACCAGCCCTACTTCTGAGTATCTGGCTAGAAATCATATCTTGGAGACATTACATTTACAGCTAAAATACATAGCATATACAGATACCTACTAAATAGATAATTTTTAAAGATACATTTATTAAAAAGAAAAGCCGCTGTACAAAATGCGGCCCTGGATTCTCTTTTAAAACCAGTCAACTCATAGGTACGGATAAAATCAGGTAGCGCGCAATCCGCAACTTAGCTGATACGTAAGAAAAAAGAGAACTAAGACCATAACTGGTTGTTCCACGCTTTTTCAGGAACAGAATGTAATTTCCGCGAAGATCATGCATAAGAAGGGGACGGAAGAGGAAACGTATTTTTCATATAAGCAGAAAAACCCTATTTTCAAAAAAAAAGCAAAAAGGAAACAAAACGAAAACCACATTCTTTTATCAAGTAATACGAAAAAATTTTGAATGCGCTTATTGCATAGAAATGTCGAGCTTGACTTTCGTAGTAAGAGGACAGGTAATCTGCAAGTATAAATATCGTTATTCTCTTCTTTACATTCTTATACCGTTTCTTTGACACGAGAATTACAGCGAAATGAAACCACAACTTTGTCCCGAATTTTCTATGAACCTAACGATAACCCTTACCAGTAAACTCACAGGTACGGATAAAATCAGGTAGCGCATTCCGCAACTTAGCTGATACGTAAGAAAAAAGAGAACTAAGGCCGTAAGTGCTTGTTTCAAGTTAATTAAGGAAGAGAATGTAATCACCGCGAAGATCATGCATAAGAAGGGGACGGGAAAGGAAACGTATTTTTCATATAAGGAAAAAAACCCTTTTTTAAAAAAAAAAACAAACAAAAAATACCACATACTTTCATCAATTAACTCCAGGAAATTTTGAATGCGCTTATTGCATAGAGATGTCGAGCTTGACTTTTGTAGTAAGAGGACAGGTAATCTGCAAATATAAATTTCGTTATTCTCTTATTTACATTATTATACCGTTTCTTTGCCACGAGAATTGCAACGAAATGAAAGCACAACTTTGTCGCGAATTTTCTATGATAAAAACTTGTTCAGAAATCTAAAATCTACGTTAACAGCACACACCAGCCCTACTCCTGAGTATCTGGCTAGAAATCATTTCCTCTGGCCGCGCTTCAGCCATTCGATGAGGGCCAGTCTCGTACTTCTTAAGTTGCCTCGCTCATGCCCAAAAAGAATTCTGGTTAATTCTGCCATTCCATGACAAGGGAAGACTCCTGAGTCTCATTTCATAGTTTTTTTTCATAAGTGTCGGGCCACCCAGTCCTACCAGCAAAATAACGCATCGATTGAAGGTTTTAGCTTTCAAAACTTGCCCAGATTTTGTCAGTAGGTCCTGGAATTCGTCCAGAGAAAGGCCAGAGAGACAACTTCACTCGTGAGCCACCATGTTTACAACAGAGCATTTTAGGCGTCCCAGTCTGCATGAAATCATCTTTCGCCTCTGTCTTAGAGAAGACCAGACACGCACCGTTCTTACGTTACGTTCATGCCTGAAAAATCAAGGGAAATGTCAATTGCTGGAAACAAAAAAAAAACAAACCCCGCATGTTAATTTTTTTTGGTAGGCTAGGTATCGAAGAGCCAGAACATTTGCGCATGCGCTGACGGAATGTTTGAACAAGAGAGAAAAACGCAGTACCTCCAGACACCGGCGCTGGAGCGTCGTACCAAACGAGTCATCCCGGGATTTCGGCCCGTGCGATCGCTTTTGGACGCAGTTGGCCCTTCGCTGCTTTCTGCTACCGACCTTGCCTCCCGGTACGGCATTGAGGGAGAGATATGTCGGCCCCTAAACCATATGTGACAAATCCCACGCCTACTCACAGCTCCAAACCGCCCTTGTCAATATAGAGTAAGAATTAGATGGCTTATATATTTAAGAGAAAAGTCATTTTATCTGTCATATGGTAAGCACTGGAGTCGCAGATTACAAAGTGTGCGCATGCGCCCTCCTAAAGGTAACATACATACAGTCATAAGCTTTTTAAGAATAACTACAAGAGCTAATATCTTGGAGACATTGCATTTACAGCTAAAATACATAGCATATACAGATACCTACTAAATAGATAATTTTTAAAGATACATTTATTAAAAAGAAAAGCCGCTGTACAAAATGCGGCCCTGGATTCTCTTTTAAAACCAGTAAACTCATAGGTACGGATAAAATCAGGTAGCGCGCAATCCGCAACTTAGCTGATACGTAAGAAAAAAGAGAACTAAGACCATAACTGGTTGTTCCACGCTTTTTCAGGAACAGAATGTAATTTCCGCGAAGATCATGCATAAGAAGGGGACGGAAGAGGAAACGTATTTTTCATATAAGCAGAAAAACCCTATTTTCAAAAAAAAAGCAAAAAGGAAACAAAACGAAAACCACATTCTTTTATCAAGTAATACGAAAAAATTTTGAATGCGCTTATTGCATAGAAATGTCGAGCTTGACTTTCATAGTAAGAGGACAGGTAATCTGCAAAAATAAATATCGTTGTTCTCTTCTTTACATTATTATACGGTTTCTTTGACACGAGAATTACAGCGAAATGAAACCACAACTTTGTCCCGAATTTTCTATGAACCTAACGATAACCCTTACCAGTAAACTCATAGGTACGGATAAAATCAGGTAGCGCATTCCGCAACTTAGGTGATACGTAAGAAAAAAGAGAACTAAGGCCATAAGTGCTTGTTCCAAGTTAATTAAGGAAGAGAATGTAATTTCCGCGAAGATCATGCATAAGAAGGGGACAGGAAAGGAAACGTATTTTTTTTATAAGGAAAAAAACCCTTTTTTCGAAAAAAAACAAACAAAAAAAACCACATACTTTTATCAATTAACTCCAGGAAATTTTGAATGCGCTTATTGCATAGAGATGTCGAGCTTGACTTTTGTAGTAAGAGGACAGGTAATCTGCAAATATAAATTTCGTTATTCTCTTATTTACATTATTACACCGTTTCTTTGCCACGAGAATTGCAACGAAATGAAAGCACAACTTTGTCGCGAATTTTCTATGATAAAAACTTGTTCAGAAATCTAAAATCTACGTTAACAGCACACACCAGCCCTACTTCTGAGTATCTGGCTAGAAATCATATCTTGGAGACATTACATTTACAGCTAAAATACATAGCATATACAGATACCTACTAAATAGATAATTTTTAAAGATACATTTATTAAAAAGAAAAGCCGCTGTACAAAATGCGGCCCTGGATTCTCTTTTAAAACCAGTCAACTCATAGGTACGGATAAAATCAGGTAGCGCGCAATCCGCAACTTAGCTGATACGTAAGAAAAAAGAGAACTAAGACCATAACTGGTTGTTCCACGCTTTTTCAGGAACAGAATGTAATTTCCGCGAAGATCATGCATAAGAAGGGGACGGAAGAGGAAACGTATTTTTCATATAAGCAGAAAAACCCTATTTTCAAAAAAAAAGCAAAAAGGAAACAAAACGAAAACCACATTCTTTTATCAAGTAATACGAAAAAATTTTGAATGCGCTTATTGCATAGAAATGTCGAGCTTGACTTTCGTAGTAAGAGGACAGGTAATCTGCAAGTATAAATATCGTTATTCTCTTCTTTACATTCTTATACCGTTTCTTTGACACGAGAATTACAGCGAAATGAAACCACAACTTTGTCCCGAATTTTCTATGAACCTAACGATAACCCTTACCAGTAAACTCACAGGTACGGATAAAATCAGGTAGCGCATTCCGCAACTTAGCTGATACGTAAGAAAAAAGAGAACTAAGGCCGTAAGTGCTTGTTTCAAGTTAATTAAGGAAGAGAATGTAATCACCGCGAAGATCATGCATAAGAAGGGGACGGGAAAGGAAACGTATTTTTCATATAAGGAAAAAAACCCTTTTTTAAAAAAAAAAACAAACAAAAAATACCACATACTTTCATCAATTAACTCCAGGAAATTTTGAATGCGCTTATTGCATAGAGATGTCGAGCTTGACTTTTGTAGTAAGAGGACAGGTAATCTGCAAATATAAATTTCGTTATTCTCTTATTTACATTATTATACCGTTTCTTTGCCACGAGAATTGCAACGAAATGAAAGCACAACTTTGTCGCGAATTTTCTATGATAAAAACTTGTTCAGAAATCTAAAATCTACGTTAACAGCACACACCAGCCCTACTCCTGAGTATCTGGCTAGAAATCATTTCCTCTGGCCGCGCTTCAGCCATTCGATGAGGGCCAGTCTCGTACTTCTTAAGTTGCCTCGCTCATGCCCAAAAAGAATTCTGGTTAATTCTGCCATTCCATGACAAGGGAAGACTCCTGAGTCTCATTTCATAGTTTTTTTTCATAAGTGTCGGGCCACCCAGTCCTACCAGCAAAATAACGCATCGATTGAAGGTTTTAGCTTTCAAAACTTGCCCAGATTTTGTCAGTAGGTCCTGGAATTCGTCCAGAGAAAGGCCAGAGAGACAACTTCACTCGTGAGCCACCATGTTTACAACAGAGCATTTTAGGCGTCCCAGTCTGCATGAAATCATCTTTCGCCTCTGTCTTAGAGAAGACCAGACACGCACCGTTCTTACGTTACGTTCATGCCTGAAAAATCAAGGGAAATGTCAATTGCTGGAAACAAAAAAAAAACAAACCCCGCATGTTAATTTTTTTTGGTAGGCTAGGTATCGAAGAGCCAGAACATTTGCGCATGCGCTGACGGAATGTTTGAACAAGAGAGAAAAACGCAGTACCTCCAGACACCGGCGCTGGAGCGTCGTACCAAACGAGTCATCCCGGGATTTCGGCCCGTGCGATCGCTTTTGGACGCAGTTGGCCCTTCGCTGCTTTCTGCTACCGACCTTGCCTCCCGGTACGGCATTGAGGGAGAGATATGTCGGCCCCTAAACCATATGTGACAAATCCCACGCCTACTCACAGCTCCAAACCGCCCTTGTCAATATAGAGTAAGAATTAGATGGCTTATATATTTAAGAGAAAAGTCATTTTATCTGTCATATGGTAAGCACTGGAGTCGCAGATTACAAAGTGTGCGCATGCGCCCTCCTAAAGGTAACATACATACAGTCATAAGCTTTTTAAGAATAACTACAAGAGCTAATATCTTGGAGACATTGCATTTACAGCTAAAATACATAGCATATACAGATACCTACTAAATAGATAATTTTTAAAGATACATTTATTAAAAAGAAAAGCCGCTGTACAAAATGCGGCCCTGGATTCTCTTTTAAAACCATTAAACTCATAGGTACGGATAAAATCAGGTAGCGCGCAATCCGCAACTTAGCTGATACGTAAGAAAAAAGAGAACTAAGACCATAACTGGTTGTTCCACGCTTTTTCAGGAACAGAATGTAATTTCCGCGAAGATCATGCATAAGAAGGGGACGGAAGAGGAAACGTATTTTTCATATAAGCAGAAAAACCCTATTTTCAAAAAAAAAGCAAAAAGGAAACAAAACGAAAACCACATTCTTTTATCAAGTAATACGAAAAAATTTTGAATGCGCTTATTGCATAGAAATGTCGAGCTTGACTTTCATAGTAAGAGGACAGGTAATCTGCAAAAATAAATATCGTTGTTCTCTTCTTTACATTATTATACGGTTTCTTTGACACGAGAATTACAGCGAAATGAAACCACAACTTTGTCCCGAATTTTCTATGAACCTAACGATAACCCTTACCAGTAAACTCACAGGTACGGATAAAATCAGGTAGCGCATTCCGCAACTTAGCTGATACGTAAGAAAAAAGAGAACTAAGACCATAAGTGCTTGTTCCAAGTTAATTAAGGAAGAGAATGTAATTTCCGCGAAGATCATGCATAAGAAGGGGACGGGAAAGGAAACGTATTTTTCATATAAGGAAAAAAAAAACAAACAAAAAGAACCACATACTTTTATCAATTAACTCCAGGAAATTTTGAATGCGCTTATTGCATAGAGATGTCGAGCTTGACTTTTGTAGTAAGAGGACAGGTAATCTGCAAATATAAATTTCGTTATTCTCTTATTTACAATATTATACCGTTTCTTTGCCACGAGAATTGCAACGAAATGAAAGCACAACTTTGTCGCGAATTTTCTATGATAAAAACTTGTTCAGAAATCCAAAATCTACGTTAACAGCACACACCAGCCCTACTTCTGAGTATCTCGCTAGAAATTATATCTTGGAGACATTACATTTACAGCTAAAATACATAGCATATACAGATACCTACTAAATAGATAATTTTTAAAGATACATTTATTAAAAAGAAAAGCCGCTGTACAAAATGCGGCCCTGAATTCTCTTTTAAAACCAGTAAACTCATAGGTACGGATAAAATCAGGTAGCGCGCAATCCGCAACTTAGCTGATACGTAAGAAAAAAGAGAACTAAGACCATAACTGGTTGTTCCACGCTTTTTCAGGAACAGAATGTAATTTCCGCGAAGATCATGCATAAGAAGGGGACGGAAGAGGAAACGTATTTTTCATATAAGCAGCAAAACCCTTTTTTCAAAAAAAAAGCAAAGAGGAAACAAAACGAAAACCACATACTTTTATCAAGTAATACGAAAAAATTTTGAATGTGCTTATTGCATAGAAATGTCGAGCTTGACTTTCGTAGTAAGAGGACAGGTAATCTGCAAGTATAAATATCGTTATTCTCTTCTTTACATTCTTATACCGTTTCTTTGACACGAGAATTACAGCGAAATGAAACCACAACTTTGTCCCGAATTTTCTATGAACCTAACGCTAACCCTTACCAGTAAACTCATAGGTACGTATAAAATCAGGTAGCGCATTCCGCAACTTAGCTGATACGTAAGAAAAAAGAGAACTAAGGCCGTAAGTGCTTGTTCCAAGTTAATTAAGGAAGAGAATGTAATTTCCGCGAAGATCATGCATAAGAAGGGGACGGGAAAGGAAACGTATTTTTCATATAAGGAAAAAAACCCTTTTTCAAAAAAAAAAAACAAACGAAAAAGAACACATACTTTTATCAATTAACTCCAGGAAATTTTGAATGCGCTTATTGCATAGAGATGTCGAGCTTGACTTTTGTAGTAAGAGGACAGGTAATCTGCAAATATAAATTTCGTTATTCTCTTATTTACATTATTATATCGTTTCTTTGCCACGAGAATTGCAACGAAATGAAAGCACAACTTTGTCGCGAATTTTCTATGATAAAAACTTGTTCAGAAATCTAAAATCTACGTTAACAGCACACACCAGCCCTACTCCTGAGTATCTGGCTAGAAATCATTTCCTCTGGCCGCGCTTCAGCCATTCGATGAGGGCCAGTCTCGTACTTCTTAAGTTGCCTCGCTCATGCCCAAAAAGAATTCTGGTTAATTCTGCCATTCCATGACAAGGGAAGACTCCTGATTCTCATTTCATAGTTTTTTTTCATAAGTGTCGGGCCACCCAGTCCTACCAGCAAAATAACGCATCGATTGAAGGTTTTAGCTTTCAAAACTTGCCCAGATTTTGTCAGTAGGTCCTGGAATTCGTCCAGAGAAAGGCCAGAGAGACAACTTCACTCGTGAGCCACCATGTTTACAACAGACCATTTTAGGCGTCCCAATCTGCATGAAACCATCTTTCGCCTCTGTTTTAGAGAAGACCAGACACGCACCGTTCTTACGTTACGTTCATGCCTGAAAAATCAAGGGAAATGTCAATTGCTGGAAAGAAAGAAAAAACAAATCCCGCATGTTAATTTTTTTTGGTAGGCTAGGTATCGAAGAGCCAGAACATTTGCGCATGCGCTGACGGAATGTTTGAACAAGAGAGAAAAACGCAGTACCTCCAGACACCGGCGCTGGAGGGTCGTACCAAACGAGTCATCCCGGGATTTCAGCCCGTGCGATCGCTTTTGGACGCAGTTGGCCCTTCGCTGCTTTCTGCTACCGACCTTGCCTCCCGGTACGGCATTGAGGGAGAGATATGTCGGCCCCTAAACCATATGTGACAAATCCCACGCCTACTCACAGCTCCAAACCGCCCTTGTCAATATAGAGTAAGAATTAGATGGCTTATATATTTAAGAGAAAAGTCATTTTATCTGTCATATGGTAAGCACTGGAGTCGCAGATTACAAAGTGTGCGCATGCGCCCTCCTAAAGGTAACATACATACAGTCATAAGCTTTTTAAGAATAACTACAAGAGCTAATATCTTGGAGACATTGCATTTACAGCTAAAATACATAGCATATACAGATACCTACTAAATAGATAATTTTTAAAGATACATTTATTAAAAAGAAAAGCCGCTGTACAAAATGCGGCCCTGGATTCTCTTTTAAAACCAGTAAACTCATAGGTACGGATAAAATAAGGTAGCGCGCAATCCGCAACTTAGCTGATACGTAAGAAAAAAGAGAACTAAGACCATAACTGGTTCGTCCACGCTTTTTGAGGAACAGAATGTAATTTCCGCGAAGATCATGCATAAGAAGGGGACGGAAGAGGAAACGTATTTTTCATATAAGCAGAAAAACCCTTTTTTAAAAAAAAAAAGGAAAAAAGAAACAAAAAGAAAACCACATACTTTTATCAAGTAATACGAAAAAATTTTGAATGCGCCTATTGCATAGAAATGTCGAGCTTCACTTTCGTAGTAAGAGGACAGGTAATCTGCAAATATAAATATCGTTGTTCTCTTCTTTACATTATTATACGGTTTCTTTGACACGAGAATTACAGCGAAATGAAACCACAACTTTGTCCCGAATTTTCTATAAACCTAACGCTAACCCTTACCAGTAAACTCATAGGTACGGATAAAATCAGGTAGCGCATTCCGCAACTTAGCTGATACGTAAGAAAAAAGAGAAATAAGATCATAAGTGCTTGTTCCAAGTTAATTAAGGAAGAGAATGTAATTTCCGCGAAGATCATGCATAAGAAGGGGACGGGAAAGGAAACGTATTTTTCATATAAGGAAAAAAACCCTTTTTTCAAAAAAAAAAACAAAAAAAACCACATACTTTTATCAATTAACTCCAGGAAATTTTGAATGCGCTTATTGCATAGAGATGTCGAGCTTGACTTTTGTAGTAAGAGGACAGGTAATCTGCAAATATAAATTTCGTTATTCTCTTATTTACAATATTATACCGTTTCTTTGCCACGAGAATTGCAACGAAATGAAAGCACAACTTTGTCGCGAATTTTCTATGATAAAAACTTGTTCAGAAATCCAAAATCTACGTTAACAGCACACACCAGCCCTACTTCTGAGTATCTGGCTAGAAATCATATCTTGGAGACATTACATTTACAGCTAAAATACATAGCATATACAGATACCTACTAAATAGATAATTTTTAAAGATACATTTATTAAAAAGAAAAGCCGCTGTACAAAATGCGGCCCTGGATTCTCTTTTAAAACCAGTAAACTCATAGGTACGGATAAAATCAGGTAGCGCGCAATCCGCAACTTAGCTGATACGTTTGAAAAAAGAGAACTAAGACCATAACTGGTTGTTCCACGGTTTCTCAGGAACAGAATGTAATTTCCGCGAAGATCATGCATAAGAAGGGGACGGAAGAGGAAACGTATTTTTCATATAAACAGAAAAACCCTTTTTTCAAAAAAAGAGCAAAAAGGAAACAAAAAGAAAACCACATACTTTTATCAAGTAATACGAAAAAATTTTGAATGCGCTTATTGCATAGAAATGTCGAGCTTGACTTTCGTAGTAAGAGGACAGGTAATCTGCAAGTATAAATATCGTTATTCTCTTCTTTACATTCTTATACCGTTTCTTTGACACGAGAATTACAGCGAAATGAAACCACAACTTTGTCCCGAATTTTCTATGAACCTAACGCTAACCCTTACCAGTAAACTCATAGGTACGGATAAAATCAGGTAGCGCATTCCGCAACTTAGCTGATACGTAAGAAAAAAGAGAACTAAGGCCATAAGTGCTTGTTCCAAGTTAATTAAGGAAGAGAATGTAATTTCCGCAAAGATCATGCATAAGAAGGGGACGGGAAAGGAAACGTATTTTTCATATAAGGAAAAAAACCTTTTTTTCAAAAAACAAACAAACAAAGAAAACCACATACTTTTATCAACTAACTCCAGGAAATTTTGAATGCGCTTATTGCATAGAGATGTCGGGCTTGACTTTTGTAGTAAGAGGACAGGTAATCTGCAAATATAAATTTCGTTATTCTCTTATTACTCGGGCCCCGTAGGGGCTCGAGTTATAAAAGACGTTAGATTTCAGTTTTTTTTTTTTCCTGTGCAGCAAAATGCATAATAGAAAAACGTGGCGGTGTTTGATTGGGCAATGCACAATAGAAAGCACATGGCGGTGTTTTGATTGGGTAATGCACAATAGAAGCCACGTGGCGGTGTTTACTTTGGTTATTTAAAGCAAACCACGTAATCCAAGATCATGAAGAGCTCTGTGATGCGTTGTTTGGATTACTGAAGATCGGCATTGCGTTGGCTTAATCGATTTCTTCTTGGGGCGCTCAAAGCACATACAAAGAAAGGCATACGCTTTTCGCGGTAGACCCACACTAAAAGATGTCAAGCGTCAGCTTCGAAACGGGTCGTTCCGCGAACTGAATGAAACAAGAATATACTCGAATGTAACTGAAATGGACTCAACTATTGAAAGTGATACAAGTCAAAACACTAATTTTTTAATAAGCAGCGGGTACCTTATTGAGAACTACTCTAAAGATGACAGCGACAAAGAAAATAACTCCACAAACAAATGGACGCTATATTGGAATCTTCTGAAGACAAAGTAAAAACATTTGCACAGCGAACAAATGGCCTCACGCTTGGACCATTTTCACCGCGAACAAATAGCCTCCCGCTCAGTGTACCATTGACTACGGAGATAAGTTTTTTGTCTATTACGTTTTTTTCTTTTTCATTGTTAAACAGTTTGTTTCTTGTAATGGTCTAGCTTATATCCTTTGTTCAAATAGCCATATTAGCGATCGTATTCACTGCCATCTTGTGTGTATAGTTCTGTTCTAGTTTCACAAGATTTGATGTCATCAGTGTGATCAGCTCTTTAGAAAATAACTTTGATGTAGTTGGAAAGGCTGTACAGTTATTTGATTCTCAATGATAATAAAGACTTCATTCCGAAGGAGAAATACAGGTCTCGATAAGCAAAAGTTGTTTACTTTTGTTTTGATTTGCGTGAGCATCGACATAGACGTGCCCGAGAACCAAGCAGAATTACAGAGAAAAGGCTGAGACGTCTATTTTATAACAGCAGAAAAAGGAGGAAACTTGCAGGAACGTATTTGGGTAACAACGTACCGAGGTCATCCACATTTCATCGTATTACTAGCAAGGGAGATCACTTCCTCGTAAACACAACAAAAATATCTACCTCAGGTATGCGTTTAAATCTAAGCACGTGGTACAGTGTACGTACCACTTTTCCAAAAAGCGTGGATGAACAGGTAAATGCAAAATGAAACTTAAATTTATGCAGAAATCAGGAATACCCGGTATGATTTGTAAAAGAATGTTTTGTTTTCTCAGAAACGAAACGTATCTATTTTGAATTTAGGATGAACTATTTACACAGCGAGTTAGAGTGGCCAATCGAAACCGAGTGTGTAATTGGAAATCTAAACATCTACGAGATACAAAAACAAACTTGTGAACACGTAAACCGAAATTATTCCAAATCATAATGCTGACAAACACAAAGGCGAAAGAACTGGATTATGCATAGGACGTTTTGAATATCTGAATGATTTTGGGTTAGATGAAAGCGATATATTGTTAAAAATTCCCAAGTTATCCCTTTTCGTGTTAATTAGTAATGCAAACAAGTCTTAGTAATATATTGGATTAACGAGGAACCAGTGATTGTAAAGCTAGTAATTGCCATGGTTCGTATGTAACACGTAATCATGAGACGATTCACGGAAAACGGAATTTGAAATGTTATGCAGGGGTAAGTATTTGAAGGTAAAATAGGTATTTGTAGACTTTATTCTTCGATGTATTGTGCACATAAACGAGTATATGTTTTTCTCTTTAAATGAGATTTTACTGCCCTATCAGTAAAATACGATTAATGACACGTGACCGTACTCGCGTTCTTTGTAGTCGGCCGTTCAAGGTCATAAAAT
>OX421456.1:100000-102500 GCA_949126865.1 Montipora capitata | reverse complement strand
AATATGCTATTTTTACCTCGTTTCCATGGTCCAGTGGTCATTGTCACCACCTGTGATGAAGATAATCTGGGTCCGGGTATTCACTACATACACAGTAAACACATATGAGAATCGCAATGTAAGGCCGATGTGAGAAGGACAAACTTCTCTCCATTCTTTTCTTTAGCGCTAAATTAACCATACACCACTCACTGTACTTTTGCAAGCCCGAGTATAGGCTACATGTAGCCTCTTGTTTACATTATTATACCGTTTCTTTGCCACGAGAATGGCAACGAAATGAAAGCACAACTTTGTCGCGAATTTTCTATGATAAAAACTTGTTCAGAAATCCAAAATCTACGTTAACAGCACACACCAGCCCTACTACTGAGTATCTGGCTAGAAATCATTTCCTCTGGCCGCGCTTCAGCCATTCGATGAGGGCCAGTCTCGTACTTCTTAAGTTGCCTCGCTCATGCCCAAAAAGAATTCTGGTTAATTCTGCCATTCCATGACAAGGGAAGACTCCTGATTCTCATTTCATAGTTTTTTTTCATAAGTGTCGGGCCACCCAGTCCTACCAGCAAAATAACGCATCGATTCAAGGTTTTAGCTTTCAAAACTTGCCCAGATTGTGTCAGTAGGTCCTGGAATTCGTCCACAGAAAGGCCAGAGAGACAACTTCACTCGTGAGCCACCATGTTTACAACAGAGCATTTTAGGCGTCCCAGTCTGCATGAAACCATCTTTCGCCTCTGTCTTAGAGAAGACCAGACACGCTCCGTTCTTACGTTACGTTCATGCCTGAAAAATCAAGGGAAATGTCAATTGCTGGAAACAAAAAAAAACAAACCCCGCATGTTAATTTTTTTTGGTAGGCTAGGTATCGAAGAGCCAGAACATTTGCGCATGCGCTGACGGAATGTTTGAACAAGAGAGAAAAACGCAGTACCTCCAGACACCGGCGCTGGAGCGTCGTACCAAACGAGTCATCCCGGGATTTCGGCCCGTGCGATCGCTTTTGGACGCAGTTGGCCCTTCGCTGCTTTCTGCTACCGACCTTGCCTCCCGGTACGGCATTGAGGGAGAGATATGTCGGCCCCTAAACCATATGTGACAAATCCCACGCCTACTCACAGCTCCAAACCGCCCTTGTCAATATAGAGTAAGAATTAGATGGCTTATATATTTAAGAGAAAAGTCATTTTATCTGTCATATGGTAAGCACTGGAGTCGCAGATTACAAAGTGTGCGCATGCGCCCTCCTAAAGGTAACATACATACAGTCATAAGCTTTTTCCGAATAACTACAAGAGCTAATATCTTGGAGACATTGCATTTACAGCTAAAATACATAGCATATACAGATACCTACTAAATAGATAATTTTTAAAGATACATTTATTAAAAAGAAAAGCCGCTGTACAAAATGCGGCCCTGGATTCTCTTTTAAAACCAGTAAACTCATAGGTACGGATAAAATAAGGTAGCGCGCAATCCGCAACTTAGCTGATACGTAAGAAAAAAGAGAACTAAGACCATAACTGGTTGTTCCAAGTTTTTTGAGGAACAGAATGTAATTTCCGCAAAGATCACGCATAAGAAGGGGACGGAAGAGGAAACGTATTTTTCATATAAGCAGAAAAACCCTTTTTTTAAAAAAAAAGCAAAAAATAAACAAAAAGAAAACCACATAGTTTTGTCAAGTAATACGAAAAAATTTTGAATGCGCTTATTGCATAGAAATGTCGAGCTTGACTTTCGTAGTAAGAGGACAGGTAATTTGCAAATATAAATATCGTTATTCTCTTCTTTACATTCTTATACCGTTTCTTTGACACGAGAATTACAGCGAAATGAAACCACAACTTTGTCCCGAATTTTCTATGAACCTAACGCTAACCCTTACCAGTAAACTCATAGGTACGGATAAAATCAGGTAGCGCATTCCGCAACTTAGCTGATACGTAATAAAAAAGAGAAGTAAGACCATAAGTGAATGAAGGGGTAGTTTCTAAAGAAACTGTGGTGCTGCGTCGGTGGGGAAGTAGTATAAAAAAATTTGGTTTTATCAACGGAGTTGATAATGTAAATTGGCCACCGTACAGAGATTCTAAAAGCTGACGTTTCGAGCGTTAGCCCTTCGTCAGAGCGAATCGAGGGATTATGGGTTACGTGTAGTTTTTATAGTAGAGTAGGAGCTACGCTATTGGTGGTAACATGGCAACGTGAAAAATAGGAATATATTAGTTAAATGAAAAGCGTTCGTTAATACCGTGAGGATTAAGGGTGCCGATTTCAAAGATGAATTTTTGTTCCAGATTCTTGCGGCTTTCCGTCGTACCTAGATGTAGGGAAAGGCCGCAGATAGCCATGTGTTTTTTGGAGTGGTTAGGTAGATTAAAATGGCGAGCGACTGGCTTAGATGCATCCTTGTCATTCTTCTCAACATCGCGAAGGTGTTCGCGGAATCGGTCACAAAGTCGTCTACCTGTTTCACCAATGTATAATTTATTGC
>OX421456.1:85000-97500 GCA_949126865.1 Montipora capitata | reverse complement strand
TACCACCAATAGCGTAGCTCCTACTCTACTATAAAAACTACACGTAACCCATAATCCCTCGATTCGCTCTGACGAAGGGCTAACGCTCGAAACGTCAGCTTTTAGAATCTCTGTACGGTGGCCAATTTACATAATCAACTCCGTTGATAAAACCAAATTTTTGTATAAGACCATAAGTGCTTGTTCCAAGTTAATTAAGGAAGCGAATGTAATTTCCGCGAAGATCATGCATAAGAACGGGACGGGAAAGGAAACGTATTTTTCATATAAGGAAAAAAACCCTTTTCTCAAAAAAAAAACAACAAAAAAAACCACTGACTTTTATCAATTAACTCTAGGAAATTTTGAATGCGCTTATTGCATAGAGATGTCGAGCTTGACTTTTGTAGTAAGAGGACAGGTAATCTGCAAATATAAATTTCGTTATTCTCCTATTTACATTATTATACCGTTTCTTTGACGCGAGAATTACAACGAAATGAAAGCACAACTTTGTCGCAAATTTTCTATGATAAAAACTTGTTCAGAAATCCAAAATCTACGTTAACATCACACACCAGCCCTACTCCTGAGTATCTGGCTAGAAATGATTTCCTCTGGCCGCGCCTCAGCCATTCGATGAGGGCCAGTCTCGTACTTCTTAAGTTGCCTCGCTCATGCCCAAAAAGAATTCTGGTTAATTCTGCCATTCCATGACAAGGGAAGACTCCTGATTCTCATTTCATAGTTTTTTTTCATAAGTGTCGGGCCACCCAGTCCTACCAGCAAAATAACGCATCGATTCAAGGTTTTAGCTTTCAAAACTTGCCCAGATTGTGTCAGTAGGTCCTAGAATTCGTCCACAGAAAGGCCAGAGAGACAACTTCACTCGTGAGCCACCATGTTTACAACAGAGCATTTTAGGCGTCCCAGTATGCATGAAACCATCTTTCGCCTCTGTCTGAGAAAAGACCAGACACGGACGGTTCTTACGTTACGTTCATGCCTATAAAATCAAGGGAAATGTCAATTGCTGGAAACAAAAAAAAAAACAGCCCAGCATGTTAATTTTTTGGGGTAGGGTAGGTATCGAAGAGCCAGAACATTTGCGCATGCGCTGACGGAATGTTTGAACAAGAGAGAAAAACGCAGTACCTCCAGACACCGGCGCTGGAGCGTCGTACCAAACGAGTCATCCCGGGATTTCGGCCCGTGCGATCGCTTTTGGACGCAGTTGGCCCTTCGCTGCTTTCTG
The DNA here is from genome assembly GCA_949126865.1 of Montipora capitata. Taxonomy (NCBI): domain Eukaryota; kingdom Metazoa; phylum Cnidaria; class Anthozoa; order Scleractinia; family Acroporidae; genus Montipora; species Montipora capitata. The sequence continues at coordinate 96,266 of OX421456.1, read as the reverse complement.
CTACCGACCTTGCCTCCCGGTACGGCATTGAGGGAGAGATATGTCGGCCCCTAAACGATATGTGACAAATCCCACGCCTACTCACAGCTCCAAACCGCCCTTGTCAATATAGTGTAAGAATTAGAGAGGCCCTGTTAGGGGGGGTGCCCATGTCCTCCGTCTGAATTTCACACCTAGCTAAGTCGCAATTTCGGAACATTCTTGTGTCGCCTGTCGGAATTTCATTAATAAATTTTAGCTTGTTGCCCCCTCTGACAATCCCCATTCGCTGGAACGACGCCAACGGAACATACGGCCTCTATCTTTAGTACTTTTAAGCCCAGGGTTTTGAGACCTTTTATAATGTTTAATACCTACTCAGACTACTTGGAATAGTTGTTGAAGTCAATGAAATTCCATGTAGTAAACTATACAAGTGAATAAAGGCCTAATCTGGCAAAGCAATCGAGCTATAATAGCGTTTCTACAATTCTGGTAGTGCAAGAGTCTAATGTTTCTTCCGAGTTCAACTCTGATTTAGTTGTCAGACTGTGCTTTTCTGTAACTATAACAACCCAGGAGGAAGGACATTATCGACCATTCATTATCCGCAAGGCATGCGTTTACAAAAGGTCTGTGAAAAATCATAGTTAGTAGAGGGGACTGGTTATGAAACTCGGCAAACTTCGAAGGGTTAAACAATAGCGCGGTCTCTGATGTTGAACAGACCCGTCACGTGACTCTGACCGTGCACAAGTTCGGCACTCCGACGACTCGCTTATGACTCTGATAGTGATGTATTTCAATAACTCGCTTACGATTTAGAACACCGAGATGAACGCGATCAATAGAGAAAAAGTATCTCTGACAGACTGATGGAGTGCGTACGTGGGTCATGCAGGGAGAACATGATACGCAAAGCGGAAAAGTCCTCAAAGAGATGTATTTCTGTTCGCCTTTATTGGACCCTTATTAGCCATAATTGGCCATTATTGTTAACAATGATCATTATTAAGTAATTACGACGAATTGTGTGCGCGCAAATGTTCCGCAGTCCGCAGAACATTCACAATTCTGAAATTCGCTGTCGGTCAGTCTTGACATTTGTGTCGCTTTCGCTAATTCGTTGTAATAGTCTGTCGGTCGTCGCCAGTTCGTGGCTATCATGTCGCCGGTTCAAGGCCATGTCGCTTGTCGGAATTTACCCCTAACAGGGCCTTATTAGATGGCTTATATATTCAAGAGAAAAGTCATTTTATCTGTCATATGGTAAGCACTGGAGTCGCAGATTACAAAGTGTGCGCATGCGCTCTCCTAAAGGTAACATACATACAGTCATAAGCCTTTTCCGAATAACTACAGGAGCTAATATCTTGGAGACATTACATTTACAGCTAAAATACATAGGATATACAGATACCTACTAAATAGATAATATTTACAGATATATTAATTAAAAAGAAAAGCCGCTGTACAAAATGCGGCCCTGGATTCTCTTTTAAGACCAGTAAACTCAGTGGTACGGATAAAATCATATAGCGCATTCCGAAACTTAGCTTATACGTAAAAAAAAAGAACTAAGACTATGACTGCTTGTTCTAGGTTTATTGAGGGACAGAATGTAATTTCCGCGATAGTCATGCTTAAGAAGAGGACGGGAGAGAAAACGCATCTTTTATATAAGCGGGAAAACCCTTACAAAAAACAACAACAACAACATACTTTTAAACAGTAATATGAGGAAATTATGAATGCGCTTATTGCACGGAGCTGTAGAGTTTGACTTAAGTGGTAAGAAGACAGGTAATTTGCAAATATAAATCTCAGTATTCTCTTATTTACATTATACGGTTCCTTTGACAAGAAATTACGAAAAGCCAGTTGTTTGCTATGAGAGTAACAGGGAAAAAAAGCACTACTTTGTCGCGAATTTCTATAAAAAAAAACCTTGTTCAGAAATCAAAAGTCTACGTTAACAGCACACACCAGGGTTATTTCATAGTATCTTGCTGGAAATCTTCTTCTCACTACTTTTTCCCCCGGCCCACGCTTCAGCCATTTGATGAGGGCCAGTCTCGCGCTTCTCCAATTGCCTGGTTTATGGCCGAAAAGAATTGTGGGTAGAATAGAATAGAGTAATAGAATTTTCTTTGCTCAGTTCATACACCTTATTCCAAAATGGCCGCCATTTAAATATTCTTTTGTTTTTATTCAAATTAGCCCTTGATGCCTCGTTCTTAAGCTTAAGGAAATCAGCGGCCATAAGGTGTATAGTTATTGTACAATTTAAATTTGGAAACAAACAACTGAATAAATAGATAAAATAAACATAATTACAATTTAAATTAATTAAAGATTTGAGCGTAGGAGCTAAATAAACAGGTAGGTTTTCGAGTTAGCCCCTAGCCATATCGAGTTGATTTTTTTTTACTGTAGTTTAGGGAAAAAATGAAGAAATAATACAATGAAAAGAGTAGCAAAGATGACTATAATCTTTTAATTATAAGTAAACGATTAGTGCTGGTTTAACAAGAATTGCTTTAATTTTGTTTTAAATCTTGAAGAGGTTACGTTTTTAACATTTTCAGGAATTTTTTGCCATGGATCAGTAGCTTCGTAAGATATGGACTGTTTGCCTATATTTGTGCGTACCCGTGGCATGTTAAGATTTTTTGCAACTGCGTATCTAGTATTATAGGCATGAACACTACTTGCATATCGAAAAATATCATGAAATATATCCGGTAATTCACCTTTATTGCCGAATGCAAAAATGGCCGCCAACAAATTATTCTTTTGTCTTTGTGTTAATTAGCCTGACTAGCCTCGTTTACACGCGTAAAATTGAAAGAATTTGGGCTGTAAAACGAGGCTAGTCAGGCTAATTAACACAAAGACAACAGAATAATTTGTTGGCGGCCAATTTTGCATTCGGTCAATGCCATTGGTAAATTTCAAAACAAAGAAACAAAAGACATTTTCCACTGTGAGAATATGAAGTAGATTCAGCAAAGATAAAGCGCTTACAGTATTGGGCCCGTAAGCTGTGGCGAAGAAAATAAGTCTGACAACATGGTTTAATTTTGTTTGCAAATTTTGACGGTGTGTTTAATAAGTACTTCCCCATGATATAATGCCATATGATATATGTGGATAAATGATAAATGATATTATAATATAGTTGTTTCAGTTGTTACAAGGATAAGTAATGTAATGCCGTACGATTGATATAATCCCTGTATTACGCGCGATTCTTGACTTGATGTACGAAATTTGATATTTCCAGTTTAGTGCATCATCAATTAAAACACCTAGGTATTTAATATGATCTTTCCTTTGTAATGAACAGTAGGACCATCACTATCTATTGGAAGTTGGATGTTAACTACACCATTCCTCTTTTGCGGCAACTTTATGATCATAAAATTTGTTTTGTTAAAATTAATTGATAATTTGTTTATGTCGCACCATTCCTTGACTTTACGAAGTTCAGAATTCATTAATTGATTTAGGAAGTTGAGATTTTTTCCTGATGCAAAGATATTAGTATCGTCGGCAAAAATCCTAAATGTTACTTCACTAGAACAATTCGGCAAATCATTTATATAAAGTAGAAATAATAATGGACCGAGTGAACTGCCTTGTGGGATTCCACAAATCATTGTTTGTTTTGTAGACTCCGTATTGTCTAACGCAACATAAGATATTGCTGCCTGTCAGTAAGGTAGTTTGTAAGGTAGCGCATTCCGCAACTTAGCTGATATGTAAGAAAAAGAACTAAGACCATGACTGGTTGTGCTAGGTTTATTGAGGGACAGAATGTAATTTCCGCGAAAATCATGCATAAGAAGAGGACGGGAGAGAAAACGTATCTGTCATACAAGCAGGAAGGAGATAGGCTTCGAGGATGAACATGGGCTCATATCCCAAATAGTAGCCAGCTACTGTAAGTGGTTATCAACCTATCCATTAACAGGAGATAGTATGCTTGGAAATTACATTTAGAGCGAAGAAAACTTGACCTGTTCTGCATTCCTTTATTGCACTACTCAGTTGGGGTTAAGAAATGTACATGGGATTGAGATCTTATGCTGGAAAATACTAAATGTCTCATTCATTTGGCCTTATCTGGAGAGTTATTTTCTGCTGGTTATCTAAGCACTCTCTGAGTTTATTCTCTGTCATTGTAAGTCTTTGCTCCAAGATTGATACAGTCTGCAAGGTAGAAAAAAAACCCACTATTACAAATGTGGGTGTGGTCAGGATAGGCCTTTTAAGACCAGAACAAAATTTCTTAAGCAAGGTTAGTGCTATCTCAGGTTAAGTCTGTTTGTGCAGGATTTTATATTGACCATCTTCCAACTGGCTTCAAAGCTCCATTTCCAAAGGCTATCGCCCATTGGACTGATGGCCATAAGTTGCAGTGAAGTAATTAGAATTTCAACTGATTTTTCAACTGCAAAATCACATGTTTACTGCAGTTCAATGAATAGTAACAAATTATTGTTCACCTAATGTTGTGGACTTGTGGTGGTAGCTACACGTACGGTATAGGTATAGGAAATCGTATGAACCGTGAATGCATTTTGTAATTTACCTGCATGAGCAATGGTTTGAACGTTCTCGAACGGCTCGTGTAATTTGAGAACTTTCAAACATCGTGAGTGACCATAAATCATGAAATGAATGAGCAAGTTCAGATGATTTTTATTTATTATATACTCAACAAAATCACTCTATCGCTTTGTTTCCATAGCAACTTCTGTATTGCACTATATAACCTATTTACACATTCGTCATTGACCAATCAGAAACGCTATATTTTGTTGAGCGTATAGTAAATCACATAAGCACATGGTAAAAAGGCATAATTTTAAGGGATGGGTGGGTTATTTTATGTAGGCCTCTCACGCAAAACTTCTTGAAACCCAGGAGTCTTGATACCAAGTTGGAAACCTTAGTACCTTAAGGTTTGCTTGTGGCATGCTGGTAGGGACCAAGTCTGCCAAATCCCCCCTCTCCCCCCCCCCCCCCAAAAAAAAACCCAAAAAAATAGTGCGGTTTAGGGTTAGCCATAACCCTAATGCTAACCTTAATTGTCTGTACAATGATCGTTCCAGCATTAAAAATAGCTTCAAATCTTCAATTCTCATAACCTACAGTACTGTGATACATTTTCACCCAATGATTAAGAAGTTCCATTTTAATTAAACATGAAAGTATATTGTGTTGCACTTTCTGCAGCAATGTATTGCACTTTGCTTTGGATCAAACCTGTGTTAAGACATCCAACTGTCCTACTATATGCTCCAGTGTCATACTGAGCTGAGGTGGGATATCTCTTCTTTCCAGTGGGGTAGTGAGGGGAAGTTGACTTGCAGGGACCCCTCCCAGACCATCCGATTCTCCTGTTTGTCCAGTAACTTCATCAAGTCTGCTTTGTCTCTGAAAATATGGCATCATGCAAGAAATACAGCTTTTGTTAGTGGATATGTTTTCATAACAATCATGAACCTCAATAAAATAAATAAATAAATAAATAAATTAATTAATTAATTAAAAAAACACCATTTTCTTGTTGTCTTTGACATTTGAAGCCTATTTGCTCCCCCTCTGATAAGTAGAGAGCAAAGACAACATTGATAAAGGAATCTCTGCTTTCATAATCTTGAGCATGTCATAATGCTTTACTATGCTGATTATGTGTGATATTTCATTCATCCTTTTACTGATTCCAAATTGATTTTGCAGCTGATTTTTATTGAATTGAAAGGTGGACTTAAAAAAGGAAAAATCATTAACTACTCTATGTAATTATTAGGAATAAGGAAGAGTTTATTATGAGCAAAGTCCAAGTTCAGTATTAATTTGAATGTAAACATTTAAGGACCTTAAAATGGAATTTATTTTTATGACAAGACACACAACTAGTGAAGCTATAATCTTCACAGTTATGACACACATTGGAAGGTAATAAACCTGTGGTATGGAAAACATTGCTGGCCCAACTTCCACCACTTCTGGATCACTGTGAGCAAGGTTGCGGGGCTCAGCACCAGCTCTAACCTACAAATAGTTAACAACATTATCATTATTACATAAGTTAACTTTTCAAGTCATGCCAGCATGTATTATGGGTCTCCTCTCCAGTTTACACTGTATGTTAAACTCAGGCCCTGGACTGATCAAACTATATTTGAAGCTCACCTCAGGAGCTCCTGTCTTGAGTGGGCTCCTTGAAGGAGGGTCATGGGTGTGAGTTAGGGGTGCAGGGGGCGATGCTGCTCTTTTCCTGTGTGAACGCAGTACTGTTGATAAAGAATGCAAAATATGGCAGGGAGTTATTTTGGCCAAGGTAAAGAACAGAGCAACCTAACATGTAAAAATGAAGGACAATAAAAAAATAAAATGCATTGATTGTAATGACAATGCACTTAATAGCAACTCTACTAGTTAAAGGCACTTCACATTCAATTTAATACTGTCTCAAGTAACAAGCATTCAAACAAAACATACAAATGTAGCATGATTGACAAATACCTACTAACAGGATGCTAACAGTTGGCTGTATTTACAAAGCATGACTGGTCAGTAGAGTTGAATTTGGGACCTTCAACAAGTGGTCAGGAGTTCTAAGGGATTTGAACCCCAACACTTCAGCAAACAAATCCAATGTCCTCAACAATGGACCATGCTGCCAACTCACAAACACACTGGAGAACACTATCAACAGTACAACTGCATTGGCAAGAGAAAGTACTAGAGTGCCTGAGCTCCCAAGCAGCATGGAACACAGACTCACAACACACTGGTAAAAAGTAGAGAGTAGAGTTACATGTACCGGTAAGCAGGAAGGAAAGGAAAGGAAAGGAAAGGAAAGGAACTTTATTTAAGTGTCTAGTCGTTCTAACGCTGGAGCGCTAATTGGGGAAACTGTAAACTGAAATTAAAAATGAAAGTAATTCAAGTCAAATGTTGGTTTCTGAGGAGCGGGGAAACTGGAGTACCCGGAGAAAACCTCTCAGTGCAGATTAGAGAACCAACAAACTCAACCCAAATATGACGCCGAGTCTGGGAATTGAACCCGGCCACGTTGGTGGGAGGTGAGTGCTCTCACCACTGCGCCATCCCTGCACTAAAATAATGCTCCACAAGTGTGCTCACTCTTATTAATTGCCACAACCTACAAATATGCCCTTTGAACCTCAATGCTTGTGCAAAGGTGACAGAAAAGCTGATGACAAATTTACATGCAGTCGGTGATCATTGTTGTCAATTTTGTGAAAATTGCCTAATTTGATGCAATTGGACAGGCACTTTCTATAAAACCAAAGTAACCCAACAGCATATACAGTATATTCAGCAATTCACCTTCCTCATAATCTACTTTGTCAAAATTTGTTTTCCACACCATAACCTGAAAAGAAAAAATTGAACATACGAAAAAATGTTAACTTTAAACATTTGGTCATTGTTCCTTACTGATCTAGACATTCCACCATGCAAAGAAAAACAACATAAGCTTTTACACTGAAAGCACTCTGGTGATGGCATCTGCTCATGATAAAAATAACATAACCATCCTGTTCATCTCAAAATTACCACTCATGTCCAGAAATGAGCTAATTAGATGCACGCCCAATTTTGATATCCAACACGGAAGTGTCCCTTTGCTACCTATTTCCAACAACAAGGTACAGCTGTAAGAGTAAAGGTTAGTGTTATTTTTAGCTTAGGGTACATTTGTAAATGCAGCTGTTTATCTTTACTTAACAAGTGGCATTTGGGGGACACTTTGTGACATTAATATCATTGTCAGTCTGTATTCTAAGATGCAAGTGATGTTAAAGCTGGGAAGAAGAGCAAGGGGACACTTCGTGATGCTTACTAAAATCTGCGTGCATCTAATTAGGGTCAATCCTGGACATATCTGAAAATTGCTGTGATTTTCATAATTCTGAGGAATCTTCAAGTGCAAAGCGCCTTGAACTGTGTTTTGGCTTCCATCAATCGGTCACAGCCAGGAAGATTGCCTCTGCCTCCGGAAAGTGAATTGGAATTTTTGTTTTAGTTCACACGTCCAATGCCATTATTATATCTTTTTAGAGGTTTTTCAGCAAAAAGATTTGCACAGATTCCATCGCTTTCTATCAGCGTCAAGTTCAAATGTACGAATGTACCATGGGAACCAAAGATGCTGATTGGTAGGTTATGTTGCGCATCAATTGATTTTGGCATCCGTGGTTCTGGGTTAAAACTCTCGGCTTGGCATTGGAAGTTTGATTGATGGAAGCCAAAATGTAGTTTGGCTGCGCCCCTTACCAAACCAAGTTATATGGGACATATATGGCCCAAGCATGGGAATGACATGACATGACCTATGGCACTGCTATGGGTAATATGTGGATTTTGTATGGGCTGTTGCTTTCCACATCAAACCCATACATGTTACTGTCCTCTTGATGATTTACATTCCATTGTCTTTTACTATGGGATTTCTACGTATTTCGCACTGCCCCATACATTTCCCATAGCATCCACTATGGGAATGGTATGGGTTTAGGGTTAGCACTTGAACAAGAAATTCCGCAAAATTATGAAAATCGCAGTAAAGAAAGTGCATTAAATGCACATAGTGAGAATAAAAGAAATGCATGGAAACAGACCTGTTCATCTGAACTTCCAGATGCAAAGTGCTCCCCATTTCTCGAGAAGGTCACACATGTTGCTGGACCCTAGCACATACATGTACAGTAAGTAAATGAAGTGGAAATAGTTCTGAGCATGTCAAATTCACAGCAGGGCTTGACACCAGCGTTTGACACCTAGATGGTGAAAGGAGGTGAGGGATTTTTCTATGATGCCCTATAGTGAGAGTCAATGGTTTTATCAGCATACAGTATTGATGGACAAAGTATTCATTAAGAAAGAAACATTCAGTTTTTCACTGGTTTCATGTCTGGCTTTGATCCCCAAACTTCTGAAGACATCTGTGGTGTTTCTGTTTACAAAATCTCAGGGGAGTAATTCATTTCTGTCATCTTGTGAAGCCTTTATTATTTTATAAGGTAATTCTCAACACAGCTCCAAAAGTGCAAACAGTTGAACTGGCTCAAGTCATCACTGCTTAGTGTTACATCTCTTTATGATGGATACCAACTCTCTCTACTGAAAATTATGGTCTTCCAAAGCAAACACCAGTATCAACAATACTCTACAACCTATTTGGTCAACATGTCACATTTCCAAAGTTTTGGAAGGGTACATGTACATGTACAGTGTATTATTATATTAAGCAATAATTAGTAAATTGTAACAGAATCCTGAGAAGTCTGAGCCTTATACAGTTTACATACCTGGTGCCCATGAAGTGTATAGAATAGACGACCTTCCATTAGATCTAGTATCTGGACAAAAAAGGATTGGGAAAAATAAAATATGCAAAAGGGTTAGGATGCAGCTGAACGATGACCAATAAATAGGACATACTACAATACAATACATTTTCCCTAAAGTTAAAAAACCTTCTGTGAGATCTGTCGTTGAATTTCTTGATGCTCGTGACCATCATAGGAGCTTATTGTTACAGAAACTCCAGGCTACTGACTGGTCTCCTGTCTTTGCTGAGAATAACGTAAACAATGCTACTAGCAAGTTCCATTGTTTGAGCCACAAAGAATTCAAGAGCTGTTTTCCATCCATACGAGCCAAAATGTCATCCAAAGACCCTCCTTTTATGTCGCCTCTGTTAAAACATCTCTTGTCTAAGAGGAATAAGTTACTCAGGAAAGGAATGGCACTGGAGGCTGGTCTCTTACAACCGAGAATAACCCAGCTTATTAAGGAGAATCAGTTGAATAGGTTCAGAATAAACAACAAAAAACATCTTACGGGCAGTAGATTATGGTTGAAAATGCATGGTAACATGGCAACGTGAAAAATAGGAATAAATTAGTTAAATGAAAAGCGTTCGTTAATACCGTGAGGATTAAGAGTGCCGATTTGGAAGATGAATTTTTTGCTCCCACTCTACTCTGCTCCCACTCTACTATAAAAACTACACGTAACCCATAATTCCTCGATTCGCTCTGACGAAGGGCTAACGCTCGAAACGTCAGCTTTTAGAATCTCTGTACGGTGGCCAATTTACAGTATCAACTATGTTGATAAAACCAAAATTTTTGTATTTACAAGCACAGCTGAGAAGTTGAACCAGGGACTGCCCAGGAACAAATTCAACAAGTGGTCAGGACGTGTCTTGAACCCGGGATCCCGAGATCTCAAGGCAGGCACCCTAATCACTGGGTCACATTGCCTCCTCGTTTAAATTTGGTTCGTGCAACAGTACTTGTCTTGAAATTTTGCAGCTACAAAGGTTCAAAATTTAATGTCTTAGTCTCACAATTTTTGTCAACCCAAGAGCCACCTTATGTTTTTCATTTATATTTTAGTGGTTGCGACTTGAAAAATACAGGGAGAAGGTTATGTTATGCTCTCTAGTTTTTTAACAAGTTGTGTGTGAAACCAGGTGCAAGTACTGATTTGCACCATGTCATAGTGGCATCCTTGACTTGAAGAGGCGATGGTTCGCGCTGGGGATTTGGGCAGGATCTTGTATGACTATATAGCCCGATCCTGGAGTGGCAGTCTCTGATGCAGGTGGTGCAGGTGTGCCTTGTGGAAATGCGCACAGAGGCTGCGCGTTCTTTCCTTGCCACTCTCTTGCATGTAGCCTGGACTCTAGCGTTCGCTTCTGCCTTTGAAACCCCTGCTTTGACACTTTGCCGCCAAGTATCTCGGTGTTTGGCGATGTCCTCCCATGCACTGGTGTCGATTAGTGCAGATCACAAGTCTCACTTGATGACGTCCTTGTAGCACAGCAGCAGTCGACCCATGCGACAGACGCCCTCCCGCAGTTCTCCATAAAGGATTTCTCTTGGCAGGCGGTCAGGCTCCATGCGATGTGCATGGCCGAGCCATTGAAGGCGTTGCTGAATGAGCAGTGATGGCATGCCGTGGAAGTGAGCCAGCGCGCTCCAGGACCTCGGTGTTGGTGACTCTGTCCTGCCACCTGATGTGCAGCAGGCGCCAAAGTCTACAAAAGGTGTCTACGTCCGGACGAGGTCAGACGGCAAACTCTTCAACATCGCCAGAATCCGCACCAAAACCGAATCTTAAGTGGTGCTCATACGGGAGCTGCTGTTTGCAGACGATGGTGCTTTAATTTGCACCATGTACAGCTGTATTTACATGTAAATTACTCCAGGGCCGATGAACATGTACAGAA
>OX421456.1:72500-80000 GCA_949126865.1 Montipora capitata | reverse complement strand
AGTTACAATTCCTAATTCTCTGAATGACTTCCACCTCTGGACTCCTGGCCAGGCGAGGATAATCCAATGTCCTGTTATAATTTACATGTATTTATTACAGTTCAATGGAAACAACATCATCATGAGGATACAATGTACATGTAGTCTACAAAAGAGTCATAGACCCCATACACAGAAAGACCACCAAAAAAACAAAAATTAACTGTGCTATAAGCAGTTTGAGAGGGCTTCCTCTCAAACTGCGCACCGATGGCTTAAACTGCACACCGATGCGGACTCTCAAACTGCGCACTGATGGCTCAGTTGGTTGAGCACCGGGCTGTCACGCGGGAGGTCATGAGTTCAACTCCGGCCGGACCAACACTCAGGGTCTTTATTAAATAACTGAGGAGAAAGTGCTGCCTTTGTAATTACATCTGCAAATGGTTAGACTCTCTAGTCTTCTCGGATAAGGACAATAAGCCAGAGGTCCCGTCTCACAACCCTTCAATGTGCATAATCCTGTGGGACGTAAAAGAACCTGCACACTTGTCGCAAAGAGCAGGGCATGTAGTTCCCAGTGTTGTGGTCTGTCTTCTGTGGTGTATCATGGTTGGGAGGGTAAATGCTTGAAGATATTAGCTACACCAAGCTACTCTAAAAATCTGAGGGTATAAATAAAGATGTATGATATGATATGATATGATATGATATGATTCCTGAGCCAACGAAGATGCTTGGTCAACAGAAGGATCCCGGAGAGATACAAAGTCCAAACCACAATTATGATATATATTACATTACATGGCGCATAGCCTGTTTTCAGGAGGGGAGTACATGTGGCTTTGCTATGAGAAAAGTTAGAAGAATGATACCTTAACAGTTTTATCATCCGATGAAGTGAGAAGTGATTGCCCATCACTTGAAAAATCCACACTCCTGACTGTTGCTGTGTGAGCTTTGAACACTGTACTTTCTCCTTTCCTTCACCATTCAGTAATAAAAAATGTCAGTGTTTAATATACAATGTACTACACAATATTCACACAGTTTTGAATAAATTACAATGTAATCAAACACATTTTTAATACTGTTCAGTACTTTTTGAAACTGGTGCAGGATTGTTGCAAGTCGACACACTTACACACTTGGGACCCAAAGTCTGACAGTCTTGTCTCTAGATGATGAGGCAATCAAATGTCCAGACGGAGAAAATTTGACTGAAAGTACAGCATCCTAGAACACAAGATAATATTTTCTTACATAAGACTTGCTTGAGGTAGAAATCCGGTCAGTATAAAATGCAGACTGCAGAAAGGGTCTAAAATGTAGACTGAGGCCTAGACCTAGGTCTGGGTCGACGCCTATTTTGTACCGTAGTCTGCATTTCAGACCCAGTCTGCAGTCTGCATTCCTTTACACTGACCGGGTAGAAATCAATACATACATGTATCATAAAAAGAAACATTTTAAGCTAACAAAAAACAGTAACAGGTCTAAAACATCAAAATTAGTATTATTAATTATGGGATACATGTACCTTTTACCCCACAAGCTAACACAGCTAAACCTTATTCCAGTTGGGAAGGATGCTTGATCAAACTGTAATTATATTACAGGATATTTCTCAATAGTATGTCAATGTCAACATTGTGGAAAGAACCAGGCCTTGAGCGAATAGCCTACAGGGGCCTTTAGATTCTACGCCGAGAACGAGAACAAGTATAAGGTTTGACTGCCTGTATTAATAAATAGTGAAAATACTCGACACGACAGAATATTTATAACCTGGAGGATTAATCTTAATCGTTGTTAGCAGAGGTTGCTCAGTTATTCTTATTGCTGGTAAAATGCCAAAACTACTACCATGACATTTTTGCAAACCTCCTACTAAAATTACAGTATAATGTTTTTCCCGCCAAAATGACGCTGGTTTAGGGTGCTCACTGTTGTTCTATGAGAAAATTTTGCACTATGTAGTTCTTCTTGTCCTAGAATCTAAAGCTCTCTAATGACCACAAGATAGAGACCCAGTCTACTAACCACACCAACACTTGTGCTCTTTGTTATAAATTATTTATAGATTGAAAGATATAGGGTCCATACAACTACATGTAGCTACGTGTATGACAAAAATGATGACGAAAAGATTTCGCTATCATAATTGACTCTTCATTTACAAAATTAGATTTTGCCAAGTATGCATAATACGTATCATACTCAACCTTGTGACCAACAAATCTGTACGCTCGCATGTGTGGCTTAAAATGCCAGACCATGAGACTCGAATCCATTGAACCGGAAACTGTAAAAAAAGAGAAAGAAAAAAATACAAGGCAATGGTAAATTAGAAAAAGGTTAAGGAAACATAAAATTAATTATAGCAATAATATTATAGTTCAACACAAATTAGAATGAATTACAATACTTTATTATTCCACTATTATGCCATTTTACCATTATTATTTGGTCAAGAAAACACCCAAAATATGAGACGGTAATACACTGTAGTGTCAGGGTTTGACTGGTTAAAAAACAGAACGATTACAGACGGAATGGAAGTTTTTCAATCAAAGAAATTGTTTTCAACACAATGCAAAGCCTGAGAATTTAGCTTGTTATCGCTTGTCACTTGTCATTTCGTTTATCCAATCCAATAAAGGACATTTGGCTGGCTTTTTGTGCTGTTTAGATCGCTCGCACGCGCCCTGAAGGACAGATCATGCTTTTTTTTTAAAACACTCTTACGAACTAAAATGTGGAATACACCCTGTAATAAATCTCTTATTTGATTGTTTAACATATACTCGCAGACATTTTGCTCCTTGCTTGTATTATGACTCGCCCCTGCGGGGCTTGGAAAAATACATGTACTATGCAACTCGTAAAATATCCATGCGTATTATATGTTAAACCATCGAATAAGATGTATGTATATTGAAAATAATGCTGATTGAGCTTACTGCTCAATTGCTGGATTGTAGGACACGATTATGGCAAAAGGGTGTAGAATGGGTGATTTTAGTCCCTGTTGATCTTCCCAAAAAAACATAAAATAGATGAAAGTTCTTTCAAGCAGATTGTGTACATCATTTAAGTGGACACTGTATGTAAATTGTGACACAAAGTGCCTTTTGTAATATATCTTTAAAAAACACCGAAAAGCTGTAAGGTGCAATTCACTACATGTAGAACAGCTACCAAAAACACCATAAGTGATTTTCAACATCCTTCTGGCTGTACTTTTCCTTCCTGTTTAAAGCTTTATGGTTGTGTTCAAAGAGACAAGACACAATGGCTAATCCATTGCACTGAAGCTCAGAAAACCTTGAACTTCAGCTGTTGCATTTTGAGGAAAAGGCCAATCAACCTTAAAAGACTAAAACCACAAACAGCAATCTTATACATAATTATGGTAATTAGTTTTTGGCTTTGAAGTTTGCTCACGTCCTACAGGTGGTCACTTCACCATTGTTTACTTGGAGAGACCTGGGCCTACTTAACCCTTATTCAAGTTCCAGGTGACAACATCAACAGCTGGCTGTTTGATATGACTGCGATTTTTGTTACAATACATCATTTTAAAGGTACTGTTGGTAAGACTGCTCTCTGGTGGCTCAGTTGGTTGAGAACCGGCCATGCGGGAGGTCGCGAGTTCGACTCCAGCTGGAACAACACTCAGGGTCTTAACAAAGCTGAGGAGAAAGTGCTGCACCCACAAATGGTTAAACTTTCAGGTGTTCTCGAGAATATAAACCATAGGCCCCATCTCACAAGTACATGTATGTTCCATGTTAGTAAGTTCCCTGTGAGATGTTAAAGAACCCACACGCTATTCAATAAGAGTAGGGGATGAAGTTCCTGGTGTTGTGGCTGTCCTTTGTGAGCGTATGGATGGGTGGGTAATTAGCAGGTCCTCATCAGCTGAAGAGCTACCAAAACTTCAACCTGCTCAAACGAATAAATAACAAACAAACAATATTTGGAGGACTTTTTATTTTATTCAGCCTAGTGAGAGTTTCTATGAATAATTATAATGATATTGGTACTTGTGCTTATTACCGGTAATCAATGAAATAAAATATATTTTCCTTTTCATACCTAGCTGTTTCATGTTAGGATTAAAATCAACACTGGTCACTGTGTCTCTATGTTGCTTAAAATGTCGTTCAAGAGTTGGATCCTCCTACAATCACATACAAGACAGGTGGCTTACTTCAGCATGTCATGATCCGTTCAGTTACACAGTCATGTTCAAAGACGCAAGACATGATTGTGTTCCTGAAGATATATGAAGTCAAGTTCACGTTCACACAAGACACTGTGTCTTGGAAGGTCAATAACCTATATGAGGAAAGAAATTATACAGAATACATACCAAACTAGATGCCATCACCAGAACAGCTGTTATCGCTCCCAAAAACACTCAGTAAGGAAAAAGATCGTAACTTTCAATGTTTAAAAAAGGGCGGCCGTTGTGTTATGTTCCTAGATACTTCATGTAGTCCCTATTATAGTGTAGGGAGAAACAGTACAGACTGTGGTTCCAATATGGCGACCGACATAGCATAGCACATGGCATTAAATGAGAAGTATTCCTCGGAATAGAAGAAGAAAATGGACAGAAGAGATCAGTACAAGAGTTGTGGTATTAACGTAGTGCACTTGAGAAATAAAAGACGTGATCAGGAAGTGGAACTTCGGAAGGAAAAACGCGAAAAACTCTTGAGTTCGAAACGCATTCGCTTCTCGGAAATTGAGAGCGACTGTGATGGAGAAGACTACACTGTGGATCAAGTGAAAGACCTTGCCAGAGCTATTCAGAAATCAGATAGTAACAATTTAAACAATCTAAAAATCCTACGAAAAGCATTTTCTCAAGGGAGCGAATTGATAAGTTGTTTCCTAAAAGAAGACAATAGTTTGAGAGCTATGGTTGGACATTTGACGTCTAACAATGCCCATTTTCAACTTGAGGCGGCTTGGTGTATTACTAACTTAGCGACAGGAGTGCACGAGGATACCCTGAAAGTACTGAAAGCATCTGCTGCATATCTTATCACATATCTTAGTGGACAAAACGTACAACTTCAGGATCAATGTGCCTGGGCCTTAGGTAACTTCTCTGGAGACTCACAGGAGTGCAGGAATATCTTACGAGCGCAGGGGATTGTTGTACCGATGGTCAATCTTCTTAAGGTATTCATAGACCAATTTCGATACATGTATATTAAAATTCAGTCGAAAACAAAAGGCGTCATCTCGAGGCTCTGGGGAATAAACTCATACAAATCCTTATATTTATTCCCCAAAGCCTCGAGATGATGTCTTTTGTTTAGGACTGAATTTTAATATATCGAAATTGGTCTAAAATTAAGCAGTGATTTTGTTAGAAAGTGTTAAAGTGAGTCCCAGGGACTCACCCCATGAAAAGTAATTAGTCCCAGACCAAAACTGATGGGTCGCTCTATAAAAGTGCTCAATCTCTTTACAGTGAAACCGGTTGTTCATTTGCACACCACTTTGCAATCGGCAGTTATTGCTCCCTGAAAGTTGCAAGTTCAAATTTCAACTTGCTGCCCGGTGTTTACCTTCCCAGAGTCAGGTATTTGTACCCGTTAAAAAACAACCTTGAACTCTGTTTTTTACAATATAAATTTACGGCATAATAACTTTACGTTGGGTAGTATTGGCAGGCTGTGAAAAAAGTAGTTTTTAAATTAAAAAATCCACAATGTATCGCCAGTGTGATTGTTTGCAAACCTTGAATTACCACAAGTTGTGTGAAGTCAATTGAAAACTGTTCGTGTTGTGTCAAATACGCCCTCATTGACCTAAAACAAAACTTACAAGAATTTGATTCAGGACTGTAAGGGTGTTGAAAATATATCAATTCAACACTACGATTTCTTACCATTAAGCGCAACTGGTTTTCCACGAAAACTCTTTTCGCCAATACTGGACTCCTCAGGTAAACTTTCTTCCAAGAAATTAATCATTTCAAATCCATTTGAAGCTGAGGGGCCTTCCAAAATATTAGAGTTATCAATTCCAAACCGACTATGGAGAAGGTTCACAATGTAATTACAGTTTGAGGCATACCATTAGAATTCAAATTTGAAATTTGAACCTTCAACTTGCGCAGAGCAAAGTGCCTATCAAAAACACATTGCATGACAATATTGCAAAGTGGCGTGCAAACGAAAAACCGGTTTCACTCTAAAATGAGACAAAGCTAGTGTACATGTATCATGAACGCCTCCAAGCACTCAAACATTTTTTGAACCAACATCCTGTTAAAGAACCGGGCTTGGAAACCTTATTTCGTCTGGCTGAACTGGTTCTCACACTCAACTGTTTTTCATTTTTTGGGGACAGCTACTAGAAACAAATCAACGTTGTTCCAATGGGATCCAAAATGGGTCCTAGCTACGCCAACCTTTTTGTAGGCTATATTGAAAATTCTTTTTCCTCTAACTACAACAAGCCAAAACATGATCTTTACAAACGTTTCATTGATGACTACATCGTCGTTACTTCATCCAGCAAAAAAGAACTCAACCAATTCATTACTTCAGTCAATTCTTTCCATCCAGCTCTAAAATGCACCTGTAAAATTACTTGAATGTTCACTTGCTTTCCTCGACATTAAACTTTCAGTCCACGGCAACGGCTTACCTACAAGCGTACACTACAAACCAACAGATTCCCATAATTTATCTGCTTGCTGCATTCATCCTCGCATCCACAACACATAAAAAATGCCATCCCATTCTCTCAATTTCTTAGACTAAGGTGCCTCTGTGGTGATGACTCCGACTTTACCAGCAAGTGCGAGGAAATGTGCCAGTTTTTCAAAAAATGTGGCTACCCTGACTCCGCTGTCACCACAGGCAAACATCGTGCCCAAGAAAGCAATCGAGAAACCACACTACAAACGTCACAGAATGAAGAAACCAACAGAATTCCATTCACCCTCACCTACCATCCACAAAACCTTGCAGTAAAAAATGTCATTCTCAAAAAATTCAAATTTCTCCACAATGATCCTGAAACTAAACATATATTTCCTCTACCACCACTTATTTCATTCAAATGCAACAAAAACATAGGTAACTTTCTATTTTGGACCGATTTAAGTCTGAACAACCAACCGGGAACTTTCAAATGTACACACACACAATGCAAAACTTAAAATACTAAAATTGCAGTCAGGGATGGACATCAGAATATAGAATTTGTCCTTGACACTGACTCTTTTTAACATTAGAAACAATGTTAATAAAACTTCAAGACATTTCGACCAAACAACTTCGGCCTTCATTGGTTTTTTAAAAAGGCCAACTGGGTGACGGCTTTCTAACGGTTTACAGTTCTGCGCATTCTACGCCAGCAAAAACATAACAAATGACTGCTATGCGTGATCACACAAGGGATTTGTAACATCCAGGATTTCATTATGTTTGTTTCCCGCATTGCTGTCTTTGCGAAAACCAGGCCTCAAGAAAAAGTCTCTCGTGA
>OX421456.1:67500-70000 GCA_949126865.1 Montipora capitata | reverse complement strand
CCACTTTCATAAAAGGCGAACACCTAGTTACATTCTTTTGTATTTATATTAATGAGACCTACTGCCCTCATTTTGAAGCAAATATTTCTTTGAAATTTGCTTGTTGTAGCGAGGCTAGAAAGGCTTATTAGCATTAAAACAAAACAATATTTTATTTGGCCGCCATTATGAAAGAGGTCTATAGAAAGACACCTGAACCAATGACAGAGGTGATAGTCTTAAAAAGGCAAATAGAAACTCTGGTGTTGACTCCAACCATGCCTACTAAAGTTAGCTAGAATACTGGAACTAATTTTATTCTTGTTGTGGTCCATCTCAAACACCAGAATGGTGCTTTTTCAGTTTCAGAAAGTCTAGAAACAAGGATTACAGTTATTATCCATAGATAATAATTTTCTAGGATTATCAGTGTTATAGGTTTTGCCAAAGGACAACTTATCCCAGACTCCCTGGAAGTGTGGTTGCTTTTCAGAGTTGATCCAATATTCTTCAAAACTTAAATCTTGAACTTAACAAGTTATTTTATAATTTTAATTAGTAAACAAGAAATAATGTGCTTTTTCAGGTAACATAGTGAGTGGACCTGATGAATATGGATCACTAGCTATGAAGAGTGGTGAATTAATTAATGCATTGATGTTGTACATGAAGTCAGCTCATCGTCACATAAAGAAAGAGAGTTTGTGGGTTTTGTCCAATCTAACGGCAGGACCAGCACAACACATTGACATGTTAATTCAAGCTGGAATATTACCTCTCATTGTAGAACTGTTGTCAGCAACATTTGACATCAAGAAAGAGGTTGGTTACTAAAGGCTTACAGTATTCCGCGAAAGGAAATGAAACGAAATGAAACACATGCAAGAGTGAACAATGCTGGACACTAACAATATTGTCCGCGCTAGATCCCTTTTTTTCGCAAAAATGTCAATAGCGTTCGATTGGTAATTGATGAAACAAGGCTCGCAAATTATTTTTATAGGCACTCTACCCTCGTAAGTTTTCTTGTTAGATAAACCAAATACTGGCTTACATATAACACAAGAATTTTGCCCTCTTCGAAAACTGCCCTGTTTCGCAAAATACAATAGCGGTTGATTGGTAATCAACAAAACAAGGCTTAATTGTAATGCTGGTACACAAGATTTCTGGCACTTTCTAGAGAAAGGTCAGACTGCAGAATTTTTTTTTTCGTCCTGGTACTAACCAATCACTTTTTCAGTGAAGTAAAGTGTCAAGTGAGAAGGGAAACATGATAATATCATAAAAAATGTAAACAAATAGGATTAGGTAAATATCCAAAAAACCAAAAATAAATGAATAAAGAAAAATAAACTGGTATCATTTCTGAATCTCAGAAAACAATATTTTGTTGGAAGTAATTAGAATGTGATCATCGTGCTCTTCAAGAAATAACTTCGATAATTCCAGTTTATTTTTCTTTCTTTGTTTATTTTTCGTTTTTTGGCCATTTATTTATATTTTTTCATGTTCATGTTCTGGGATGCTTTGAAATGTTTTGTGTTGCGAGTTTTGTGGAAGACCTTTTTAGCCTACATGGCAGGTGCTGGAATAGTTTAGGACACAATGCAGTGGGGAGCGAGAGATTACGACCGTGCGTCACCCATCACCGCGTATCTTCACTTTCGTGGTCAGAATGCTGATGAAAAAATAGTAATAGAGAACAAACTTTTGTCGCATCTGTAAGCCAGTATTTCGTTTATCTAACAAGAAAATTCTCGAAGGCAAAACGCCTATAAAAATAATTTGCAAGTCTTGTTTCATCAATTACTAATCGACCGCTACTGGTATTTTGCGAAACAAGGGATCTACATGTAGTAAGGACAGTTTTCAAAGAGAGGCAAAACTGTCACGTCATCTGTAAGCCAGTATTTGGTTTATCTTGCAAGGAAATTTGTAAAGGCAGAGCACCTGTAAACATAATTTGCGAGCCTTGTTTCGTCGATTACCAATCCACCGCTATTTGTATTTTGTGAAACAAGAAAAAAATTCTTGTGTCATGTGTATGGCAGTACTTGGTTTATCTAACAAGAAAATTTACAAAGGCAGAGCACCTATAAAAATAATTTGCAAGCAGTGTTTCGTTGATTACCATACCAGTCAACCACCATTGGTATTTTGCGAAACAACGGATCTAGCACAGACAATAATGATTGTTAGTGCCCGGGATTGTTCACTCTTGCATGTGAAATAAATTTCTTTTAGTTTGTTTTGTTTTGTTTCGCGGAATACCGTTTAAGCTGTTGCTAAGTCCTTAAATTATCACTGTATTCAAAACACAATCAGGTGAAATTCGAAATTGAAAAGCCTTGTCAGAGACATATCTATGAAAGAAGGAAGTGAATAACAGTATGTCATTCTATGGAGATCAGTTTTGGTTGTTGAATTTTCATCTTTGTTGAAGTTAAACTTTCCTCAAATCAGATGACAACCCCAATGTTATGAGTGGCAAAGAACACTAACCCTAGATAAAGATGAG
>OX421456.1:60000-62500 GCA_949126865.1 Montipora capitata | reverse complement strand
TGCCCGTGACAGGGGCTGCTCTGCTTTGATTGACCCAGGTCTCCCCCCATGGTCGGGCTTTTTGACATTTTCAGTGGAGAAGGACTGAGAGAGAAAAGGTCAAATGGTCAAAAAATGGCGGGATTGCCTGAAGGCAGGGTTAAAATGGAGTCCAAAAAGGTACGAATTTGCGCAATATTCCACCTAAAAACATGTGGCTTGCCTCTTTTCGGTTTGTTTTTGCAGAACAAATTACATGGCGTTTGCTTTTGTGTCACTTTGTAGTTAGAATTTATCAGAAATTAATGGAAGTTTTACCTTTCAAACAAAAACCTCATGCATGTATTAATTCCCTTGTTCAATATCAGGAGCGAAGAAAAATCATGCTAATAAAAATAATAAATAATGCCTACAACAGGAGTGGCATTCATCCATGCAATCCAGAGCTTTACCAGTTGGCAAAGGAAGTGCTGTTTCCATTGCAAGAGGTAAAAAGTAGTAGCTTATGTTCTTTATATGTAAATTAACTATCACTAATTTTCAACCTCATAATTTGTCTATTTATCAATGTATTTAACTGTGGGCGTGTATATTTTATGTTTTTAGGTTCAAATGTGGCTTGACCATTTGGAATCAGCTCATCAGCATTGTAAAGCAGGGACGAGGAAAGCTGCTGAGACCCATAGAAAAAACATGCAGAAGAAACAACAGCAAGAAAAGAGAGCAAGGGCACACAAAGGGTAGGAGTCCTGGCATTGAAATGTGGCTGAGTGCTCCTGAGATATACAACATAAGCAATATTATTTTTGAGTTGTAGGTGTAAACATTGTTGTATATCCTTTCTGGTTCAGCCAGGTTGGAGTCCAGGCATTGAAATGTTCCTGAGCACTCCTGGGATGTACAACATAAACAATATTAATGTAGATTTAGGGACGGTGCCTACTAATTCAAAGGTATTTTTCCCCCGGCTTATGATTATGCAGGAAATGTAGATCTTAACAAGTGCTGTGAATGGAATATTTTAATGTCGGTCGTTGCACGAACTAGCGGCAAAACCTTTTCGATGGACATTTAATTTTTTCCAATATTTGTAGATCTTTTGGTTAGACATAAAGGCCGTGTAAAGGAGGAAACTTTGTTTGCAGGGGCTTAGAAGGCTCATCAGTTAATCGTGCCGATTCATAGCCCTACTTGCCGAGGAAAATGATGATTGGTTCGATTTCCAACAATCGTGCTGTCCATTTGTAGCGTACACAAGCAAATCCTAACGTGTACGAACAACCCATTAAATTAGATTCGCCAGGAACACAAAACTTCTCCGATGGGATCACGGTGTGATCTCATCTGTTATGATGCAAGTTGTCTTAAGTGTGCTGAAATGGTTGTCTTAAATATTCGAATAAATCGTTCCATTTCCTAGTAACTCCTGTTAAAAATCGTCGCTCTCCCACAATAAACCGCATAATTCTCTTTTGCTTATTTGAACGAAGAAATTTAATTAAAACCTGACATAAAATCATTCAAACTAGAGGATTAAAACACCTTTTACCATGAAGGTGTCAATAAAAAAAATAATCCTCAGGAATTCATTCACATTAGAATGCTACAACTGGGCACCCCACGGAGATATCGCCTGCTATCTCCACAGGGTGCTAAGGTCCTGTTTTAGTTGCTAAAAAAAAACCTTGCACCCGAGCCTGATTGAGCCGTACAGGAAAATTTGGTTTATCAAACGTGTTGATAACGGTCGAATTACCACCGTGAACGATTTGGAAAACTGATGTTTCGAGCGTCAGCCCTTCATCAACTTACAAATGCACACGCACACGATGCAAAACTTGTCCTCTTATTTCTAACATGGGTAAGATCTCAGGACCGAATCGATCGGTTAAAATCACTGACCACTTTACATGCATCTCTGTAAATGTCATGTATTGCATAACCTGCACACTATGTAAGAGGACCTACACAGGCGAAACAGGAAGAAGATTGGCGGACCTCTTTCGCGAACAGCCACGAGATGTTAAAAAAAACGACACAGACGCATCAAAACCAGTTCCGCGCCATTTTAATCTTCCTAATCACTACCACCACAACATGACAATTTGCGGCCTATCCTTACACCACGAAAACACAGAAAGCCGCAAGAATCTGAAAAAAAAATCATCTTTCAACTAGGTACACTCTATCCTCGTGAAATCATTTAACGCATCTTATGCCATAAATTTATTGTTACCATATTTCCACCATATTTC
The DNA here is from genome assembly GCA_949126865.1 of Montipora capitata. NCBI lineage: Eukaryota > Metazoa > Cnidaria > Anthozoa > Scleractinia > Acroporidae > Montipora > Montipora capitata. The sequence continues at coordinate 60,266 of OX421456.1, read as the reverse complement.
CTCTATTCGCTCTGACGAAGAGCTAACGCTCGAAACGTCAGCTTTCCAAATCGTTCACGGTGGTAATTCGACCTTTATTAACACGTTTGATAAAACCAAATTTTCCTGTTTCACTCTCCCACCGACGCAGCACCACAGTTTCTTTAGAAACTAGAAATTTGATCCTTAGTTAACGGTTGACTGGTCTATCCGGCCAGACAACCGGTAAGTCAAATCTTCAGTTGTTATTTATTTTGTTTTATTTTATTTATTGTTATTTCTATGTT
>OX421456.1:35000-55000 GCA_949126865.1 Montipora capitata | reverse complement strand
TGCATAGAGTGTGCTTCCAACTGGGAACCTGTTTCTTGCCATCGATCGAACCAACGAGTTTGCTAATTCATCAATGGAACCAACGAATTCAGTGGCTTGTTTAATCCAGTTGTAAGTTGTAACTGGTTAGCGAACAGTTTGTCTAAACGACTGGCGAGCCACCGACCAGACCTAACGAAAATACGCAGAAAATTGGTCCTAACCCTAACCCTACCCGCACACGGTGAGGAAAGACCTGAGCAAACTGCCCCGCGTGGCGGTTTGCTCAGCCGTTTCCTCACGTTTGAGGGGAAATTGTAGCGAGAAATTCGCTTCGCTAAACCGTGAGGATGAAATCAAATATGTTTGATATTTTAAGCCTCGCGAGGCAAGTTCCTCACTGTGTACAGCAATGGTGAAAATCGAGCTGGAGCTTACAAAAAAATACATGGCATTTTCACGTGACTTCAGAGGTTCAAGATGGCGTCAGAAGAAGAAATTCCGACGCCCTGAAGTTACGTGAGAATGTTATGTATTTTTATTGGATGCTTGATTGGCCAAGCTCAGCTCTATTGTCACGATGGCCGCACACAGTGAGGAACTTGCCTTGCGAGGCCAAAAATATCAAACATGTTTGATCTTATCCTCACGGACTCGTGCGGCGAATTTCTCTCCACACTTTTCAAGCACACGTGAGGAAATGGCTGAGCAAACCGCCTCGCGAGGCAATTTGCTCATTTCTTTCCTCCCCGTGTGCGGCGGGCTTAAGGCAGGAATCTTTCCTGACATCATTGTTTACATTTTGTTTCTTGTGCGAGTTTGCTGACAAAATTATGGCATTTTGTGACCCTTTAAACCCTTTAAATTTCCAATTTTAAGTTTCTTTGTTTTGATAATGAGTTTAAATTTCGAATTGTCAAACCATGATGATTTCTCAAAGATTGCAGTGCAACTGGAATATGACATTCAAAATTTCAGAGATAGCTCATTTTACTTCCAAGTGATGCCGGAAAAATCCTCCATAATGCTATAGCAACGGTGCTTATTGACTGTGTTGAATGAAAATGCAGGTCTTTTTGTTACCGCTGTTACCTTTTAAATCCCTGGTATTTGATTGGTGAATATAATAGTGTGATTACCATATCCTTTGTTTACTGTGGAAATTGCCAAACAATGTAAGGCCCTGTTTACAAGCAGGTAGGGTAACCCTACTGCTAGGGTTACCCTAGAAGGAGGGTCAAACATAGCCCGGGTTTACAAGCAAACTTTCACAGGTAGGGTTACCCTACCACCCGGCACAACTTTGCGTGCTTGGTAACCGCCATTATCGCAAACACAGTGGAAACCAAGTAAAGCTATGATCTTCGCAGTTATGAACGCAATTTTTACAATTGCGTAGAGAAGCCTGAAGAATTCAGGACTTCAACGGGGTTTGAACCCGTGACCTCGCGATTCCGGTGCGACGCTCTAACCAACTGAGCTATGTTGGGAGTGGCTTCATAGCTCAGTTGGTTAGAGCGTCGCATCGGAATTGTGAGGTCACGGGTTCAAACCCCGTTGAAGTCCTGAAATTTTCAGGCTTCTCTACGCAATTGTAAAAATTGCGTTCATAACTGCGAAGATCATAGCTTTACTTGATTTCATATCCGCAGTTCATATATGATTCATTTCATATACCATTTCATCACAATGGAAACCGCTAAAAAGTTGTCCCGGGTAGGCGAGTTGTCCCTAGCAGAGCGTTTACAGGGCAGGTAGGTTTACCCTAGAGCTAGGGTAACCCTAGCACTCATATAGGGTTACCCTTGCGCCAGGGTAACCCTAGCTGCCTTGTAAACACGTCGATGAAAAAAAGAAGAAATGTGTGAGTGCTCGGGTAACCCTCTTGCTAGGGTAACCCTAGCACTAAGGTTCCACTACCTGCTTGTAAACAGGGCCTAAGATGCCTGAGACAAGTGATCCTCGCACTTTGCTGGACAATTTAAGCAATTGTAGCTTTTTATAGCACTTTTTTCGTTCCTTCACGGAAACAAATAAGCCCAACAAATCATGTGAATTGCTCCCAACTCTTTGGCTTCATAGCTCAGTTAGTAGAGCATTGCACAGGCATCACGGATGTCATGTGTTCGAATCTAGTAAGTGAGTAAGTAAGTAATGAGTAAGTAATTTTATTTATTGTCGATAACGTGGGGAGTGGTGGCCCAGTCTCCTGAGCCAGAGGCTCATGTAAACAACGCTCGACCAATAAGTTACAACTAACTTACTATTATAAAATATAATAGAGTTAACTTAAGTAAAAAACTACTAGATAAAAAATTACAGTTTAAGATAAAAATTCACAAAAAAGAAAAAAAAGAAACAAAAGTATAAAATACATTTCTTACATTGACATGCACTGTACTTTACATTTTTTATTGGTAATCTAAATTGCTGGACAGAGTGTGCAGATTTAGTAGACAGTGGTAAACTATCCAATATATGCTCAATAATATAAGAAAACGAGTTGTGCCTAAAAACCATAGAGCTGCGCCCTAAAGGGATCCAATGAAATTAGAGGTTGTAAAGAGCTCCGTCCTTAAGCGATTGAGTGAATGACATCACTTTTCCCTAGATCCAAACCCTCTGAGGTCCAGTCGGTCAGTTTTGAACGTGAGTAATGGCAGACCGTGAAATCCGAACCTTACACTCAAAGTAAATAGCCTCTGTATAAAACTTTTGCTAGTCACGTGTTAAGCAAACACACTTAAGTTTCATTTGTTATGTGATTACCTTTCGTGTTGATGTGTTCCGTTGGGCAATGTGTTACCTTTAACTTTTTACATAACTATTGACGCTTGTTGTTTTTTTTCTAATACAACTTTTATCTTGCTTGTAATTTAAACCCTTGTGCATTTCTTAATTAAGTTGCTTACAAAAGCCAGTACCTCAGTTACGCATAAAAATTGTAAATAGTTTTTAGCTTTGACGTGTGGTAGTGCAGTAACTTGACATAGTGCTTTATTCCATGACTGTCAACTGAGCTGCGCTTTGTTTTCCGATTCAAGTTGTCTTTGCGCAAGATGTAGCTCTATTGTTTTGGTATCGTAAATGATTATAGAGCTATAGTAAATGCCTTCGGTAAATAGCCTCCTGAGAAGACATGTAGTTACTAGTAAAATACTAAACCCAGAGAGATTGAAGAAAATGGAAGGGAATCGAGAAATATTGGCTTCAAGGCAGACATGAAGTTTGCTTCAAATTCTTTTTCACAAAAAGTTTAAGCGTGTACTCTGCGCGTCTGACAGCTTTCCACGACAAAAGTTCACTGAAACTAAGCCCTATCCAGCGGGGTTAGTATCTTGATGGGAGACCTCAAAAGACACAACTTGCTGTCAGAAACATACCACCGAAAATTATATTTTAACGCTCAAAACTGTGAACTAAAGCAAGGTACAGATTTTGTTAGCCTGCTTTATGCAAAACAAATATTGATGCAAAGGTAAATAAATATTGATACAGTTTTTATGAAAAGCAGAAGGAAGTTTTTAGGAAGTGTTGCCATCAGCAACAAAATTTGCGCCATGAAAACAACATAGTAGTTTTAAGTGGTTTTAAAACTCAAGTGAGGAAGTATCTGATAAATAGGCAAATGCACGTTTGAATTCTTGATTTGTCTATATCCAGCGTTTTTGATATTATACATTATTAATATCACTATGGTCATTATTATTTTAGTATTGTTGTAAATTTTACAGATGAAGAGCCACCTTTCAGTGGAAACACTGTAATAAGGCCATTATATTATTATTATTAACTAACCTTATTAACTAACCTTATTATTATTATTATTATAAACTTCGTGCCGCAAGTATAAAAAGTTACCATCAAGTGTTATAAAGTTCTGCAGGAAATGAGCGAATTCAACTCGAAGATCACAATCGTCTAACTCTCGAGGTTGACCACTGTTTCTGCAAAGTTAAAAATTCATTCTCCTAGACGAAGTTATTTATCATCAGGTAATCAATCGTTTTGGAAATATAAGCTGCTTTGTTATTCATCAGCGTCACAAATTCTTGCCGATTTTGGGGCTCATTTGTTGAGATTCAAGCACGCTTGCAACAGACCTGTTTATATTTGTGATTTATGCACGCGCTGCTCAGGCTAATTTGCCACCACGGACTTAAGGGGGGCAGTCACGAGGAGTCATGTTGCAGGGAGATGTAGCAGTGACAAAAAGGTGTGTAGTACACACTGAGGCGACATGCAGTAGTGGGAACATGTAGCGGGGACAAAATCACAACGTTTGCACACACATGAAAATGTTGCGGGTACATGTTCCAGGGATATTGGCAGCGACATGTCCCCGTGACGTGTCCCATGAAGTTCACCTTGCTTCATGGGACACAACAATAGCAAACTAAAAATTGTACCGAAAATTTACGTTGAGCTTTTAACTAGAGGAGAGATTAGATATATGCCCTTTTTTCAACGGCACTCATACGATCTTAAATTCTCGCGTCACCTTGTTTTCCGGAATTACATCTGTCATTGTCCCTTTGTCTCAAGCCATGTTCACATTAGGCCTCGATTATGATCGAATTATAATCCAATTAAGTTTGGAATATGTTCACATCAACTAATTATAGTAGGTGATTATAATCGAATTATAATTATTTCAAACAACCTTAAGGGGGTTGTTTGAAGTAATTAAAGTGCGTAGCTGAGGCCAACTTCCGATTTTTTTTGTTGCCTCAAGGTGAAAACAGTGAAAAGCACTGTTTTGTTGAGTTTACCCTCCATGGAAATGTTTGTTTCTTCATGGACTGCAAAACCTTTTTAACATTAATTCTCGATGGTTCGCGGCTTCTACGGTTGACCCGCAACTGTCGGAAGTTAGACCTATGTGACGTAAATATTTCACACATTCGCCGCGATTTCACACTCCAAACGCACCTTTCAGCTTGGCTGTAAATGACAGAACTAGCACGAGGTTTATGAGTTACTTTGTTGACAGCTGCGCTGGCGCTCGCTCTGTTTATTGGTGGCATTTAACAGCTGTATGAACCCTAACTCTAATATCTAACTGTCTTTTGGTTAATTCACGTGTGTAGGCGAATCGATGTAAGTGTGTGTAATCGCTGTGAAGCCGGGGAGACTGAGGGGGGGGGGGGGGGGGGGCTTAATGTAATGTTATTTGTTTACCCACGGAACCTTAGAGCGCTAAGGAGTCGTTCAACATGCGCCCGTGCATTCCGGATCGAATTGGAATTTAGCGGCAGTGTTGGTTTTTCTGGAGAGGGGAAAACCGGAGTACCCGGAGAAAAAAACATCTTGGAGCAAGAAGAGAACCAACAACAAACTCAACCCGCGTATGACTCTGGGAACCGGAATCGAACCCGGGCCACATTGGTGAGAGCATTCGCTCTCACCAATGCGCCACCCCTGCTGTGGAATTGTGTTGACGTAAAGGTTGTGAATTATCGACAATTACCATGAAGACAAAAAAGTAGCAAAACACATTGTGCACCTCCTGGCTATATATTCCAGAAGAAATACGGCCATCTGTTTACAGAAAAACTCGGCAATCCTTATGGTAGTAAGTTGGTGAGATCTTTGCTTCCTGTACGTGTGGTGCGAATTTGCATTTTGCAAGAGGGTTTCGATGTACGAATTAAAGAAAAAAATTTCACTGGAAAATAAACGAAATTTTCCTTATGAAGTTAAGTACCAAAAACAACCTGACAGACCTCTTCTCAGATCGAACAACATACAGAGATGTGCTTCATGTCCCCTGAACTGCACAGGCTCTAGTTAAGAGTGGATAGCATATCACTGCGTGTTACTCGTGTCACATTGCATTTACCTAGATTGAATTCCACACACTACAGTCAGATACCCATAGACCCTTTGCATAAATGGCGCCCAAATTTGAATAACAATACTTGATACATCCTTAGCCTCACATTCATGAGAAAAATCCTTTGTCTTGAAACATAAACACGAGGCTAAGGATGTATACAGTATTGTTACTCAAATTTGGGCGCCATTTATGCAAAGGGTCTATTTTCCTGGGTAATGCAAATTACTCGAATTGCGCTTGACTTTTTCTTTGTGTTTCTTACACTCCGCACCCACCTCGCGATTGCCTCACCTCACGTTGTGCGGGCTATGATATTTACCTACGCCAGAAAGAACCTGAAATGACGTTGAAGTTCCTCCGCCTTTCCAAGATTTTTACTATTGTGTATTATGTGTGCTGTAACTTTAGGCGAACTTTGTAAACTTTATTAGCAGGAGAGGGTTATTCTTTTTTGTGCACGTGCGGGACTAATTTACATGTTACACAAACCTATAAATGCGCTAAGGGATTTCAGGTGTACACATTTGGGACAGATGGGTCTTTTGACTGTCTAATGGTAATAATTACATGCAAATGCGGTTAACTGGCCAAAGTGTTAAAGCAAGAGAGTCATACATGTTTACTCTCATTCAATTCTTGGGCTCGCTTTCAGTGCGTAAGGTGTTGGTTTGGTTAGTTTTGATCTGCATGTCTTGGCGCCACTTGTAAAGCTATGCTGACAACAGTGGATTCATCAAAAGGAAAATTTTATTAGAGAGGTAAACAGCAAAGGTACTTTCGGTGTTGCTTCTTAATTTACTCATTGAATGATTGCTTAAGTTTATCTTCATTAATAGTTGGTTGACAACTGCCATATCATGTTGTGTAAATGTCAAGCTAAACAAACCGCCTCGCTGTAAATGTTCGTTCATATCACATCATATATCATATATGTTTATTTACCCTCGGATTTTAGAGTAGCTTGATGTCGCTAGTATCTCCGAGCATTTACCCTCCCAACCATGATATACCACAGAAGACAGACCACCGGGAACTACATGCCCTACGTGCGTCATGTAATCTTCCTGTGTTTCCTGACGAGGATTGATATTTGAAACTGTGAATTTTAAGGTAAGGATTTGGCCTGCTATGTATCGCTTATCAAACTGAACCAAGTTAGTGATAGTATTCAGTGTGTGTTAACTCGAATCTTTTCACCCTGTTTGCTTTAAAAGTTGCTCGGAATTTTTGAAGGAAGGAAATTCTGAACCACTGCGCGTTTTTTATTACCTCTCGAACATTTAAATGAAAACGCCTTTGGGATTTACATCGACTAGACGATTCATTCTGACTTTTCTATGATCTCGGGCGTCCTCGGGAAAAATCCGGTGTCAGAGTTGTCAGACGAGTCTTGTTGTGAATCTTCTAAATTAAGTATAAAGTTTTCTCCAACTTCGGGTATTCTGTAATTGCTCCGTTTTTTGGTAGTTAAACAAACTAGGGAAGAAAGGTTTGCCTTTTGATAGAAATTTGCAACGATTTGGCAATAATAATCGGTAATTCTTTATCTTGCCAAAATTGGGTCAATTGTATCGCACATCGAATGGTTATGTTTTCCCTTTTCTTTATGGTGATTAATTCCCGTTCAATGAAAGAGAAGGTCCGTTTTCATCCGGCGCACGTGATTATCCTGGAGATCAGTTTTCATAGTGAACGACCTTGCCTTGTCCAATAGTTTATGCTTTTTAATTCCAGAATTTCGCTGCTTCGAAGATATATCGATACTCTTTTCGGAGCCTGGCCAAAGTAAGTTCAATTAGTTATGTTTGCCGATTTGAAAATTTGGTTTTTCTGATTTGAGCCATTCGAATATTCATCCTTAGCGGCAGGTTTTCTTCTGTTGTGTCCTGGTTCGGAGCGAACAAATCACAAACATTTGAGGATTGTTGCGACTCGTAAGAGATACGTAGATTTGCACGGATGGCTACTGGCTATTGATAGTGTTAAAATAATTGTGTTCGAGGGATCATATCTCCAGTTTTTAATTCGGGTTAGCCAGCCTTGGCTTATCATGGCCACAGGATGTTTTCTTTTCTTGTTGATGTTATTGCAAGCGCCGGAACACGCACGACTTGTAGTTTCTGGTCGTCCGTCCCTGTACGCACGCTGTCCTCTTGTTGTACCGTGGCCACTATTGTCCGCGTCCATAGTTCTATGCAAACTACTACTTTGCTGTATACAAAAATTTGGTTTTATCAACGGAGTTGATTATGTAAATTGGCCACCGTACAGAGATTCTAAAAGCTGACGTTTCGAGCGTTAGCCCTTCGTCAGAGCGAATCGAGGGATTATGGATTACGTGTAGTTTTTATAGTAGAGTAGGAGCTGCGCTATTGGTGGTAACATGGCAACGTGAAAAATAGGAATATATTAGTTAAATGAAAAGCGTTCGTTAATACCGTGAGGATTAAGGGTGCCGATTTCAAAGATGAATTTTTGTTCCAGATTCTTGCGGCTTTCCGTCGTACCTAGATGTAGGGAAAGGCCGCAGATAGCCATGTGTTTTTTGGAGTGGTTAGGCAGATTAAAATGGCGGGCGACTGGCTTAGATGCATCCTTGTCATTCTTCTCAACATCGCGAAGGTGTTCGCGGAATCGGTCACCTAGTCGTCTACCTGTCTCACCAATGTATAATTTTTTGCATAACGTACAGGTTATGCAATAAATGACATTTGCGGAGGTACATGTGAAACGATCGGTGATCTTAACAGATCGCTTAGGTCCCGATATCTTGCTAGTGTTAACAATGAAAATACAAGTTTTGCATCGTGAGCGCGCGCATTTGAAAGTGCCGGGTTGCTCGTTAGTTTTGAGCGCGCTTCTAACTAAAAAGTTGCCTACGTTTTTGTCGCGTTTGAATGAAATAAGTGGAGGTTGCGAAAAGATTCTACCAGTCTCGGGATCATTTTGGAGTAATTTAAAATTACTAAGAATGATGCTTTTGACTGCGTGATTATGAGGATGGAAAGTGAGGGTGAATGGAATTCTGTCGTTCTTATCTTTTTGTGACGTTTGTAGTGATGACTGTCGATCAAATTGTTGGGCGCGATGATGGCCCGCTTTGACCACAGAGACAGGACTTTGCTGTGCTGTGAGCATCTTTCCTTTGTTCCTAAAAGAAGGCTGTGCGTAGTTCTATCACACTGGTACAGCTAGCTGATATTTCAATGCTAGTCAATAACTAACCCAACCCTAATCACTTTCTGGTAATTTTCAGGGAGTGCTGTCTTTACCATTTTCTGTTGTATTCCCAAAAAAATGTATATCGTCGATCTGTAACTAAAAAGATCTTTACACAGTGGCGAGTCTAGAGTTTACTACATTAATTTGGAGAAGCTGACGAATTCGCAAAGGTGTTGTCTATGTTAATCTGTTAACGTTATAGGTAAATTTTCTAAGCACTTTTTCACTCGGCAATTGCTGTATCGCGAAAGGTGCTCGGTGGCTTGTTGCCAAGCTGAGGTGTTATTATAATGATTTGCGTATGCGGGCCTTTTTTGGACTGTAAGCTCATTAAATTGATCTTACTTTACTTAATTATGACTTGTTTTTGTAAATGGTGACAGTTTTTGTGCTTTAGGGCTAGATATCTCTTTCTTCAGTCACCCCCTTTAAGCACACAACGAATAAAACGTAGCCGGCGAGAACTGAGTTTAAAATTCCCGCCGGATTTGAAATTTTTTCGTCCAATTGCCCAATTGCCGCCCCCCTCCCCCCCCCCCCCCCCCCTTTGTTCCGGAGTTCCTTAAGAGAGTTGTCGCTGTCCTTTTATCTCATTTTGCGCATTTTAACCAGCCGGCCTAAAGGAGGGAATTAGGGTGACGTGTGTGCAAACGTTTGCCACTGTTGATCATATGCCTTTTTTCTTACATTGCTTTTCAGGAATACATTCGTTTAAGAATGTAAAAACAGACCTCAACACCTTTTTCTAGCAAAAGACTGCGCTATAACATTAATCAAAAACCAAATTTGGTAAGTTTTTCTTATATTTATACTAGTGGCAGCAAAACATTCAGGAGTTAACCTGAATGAAGTTAGTTTACTTTTTTAACAAGAGAAAAATTGTGCTCATGTTTTATGACATTGCAGCAGAAGCTGTTAATGATGATCAAGTAAGGGTGTGATATCAGCAGAGCAGCAGTCTATTAAAGATCTTGCAATTTTTCTATGAACTATTGTTATTTGACGATAAAAACTGCGATAAGATATTTTTAAAAAGCATATTAAGAAAGGTTTTTTAAAAAACGACGCGAACGTTTCGACGTTGAGCTAAACATGTCTTTTATACCTAATGGTCCTCGAGGAATTTTTGTATTCGCTTCTTTCCCATTCCCATATTGCAATACGTTTTGGGGGGTTCTTTGCATCAAACAATACAAGTTACTTGCTCTTGGGACTGTATCATGCTTCAGTGAACTGGTATGGGCGGCCGTCACCGCCAAAAATACGAAGTATGTCAAAAGGAATAGAGCAACGTGAACTGGATCATTGGCGCAGTGCAGAACAGACTAAATGATTTAGAAATGATCCAGCCTAAATACAAGTAGTCTTGTTGCCTTTTGTCAAATGGTTCACTCAAACCCTAAAGGAAATAGGAAGATAGGAAATTCTCAAGTCATTACTGTTAAAACGGAAAAGACTAAATGAAACCGTTTTGTGGAAATGAAAATCGGTTCATCTTTCAAACACGAACCGGTATAGAAGGTTAACAAATGGTCCGGTGTGATGTTGCTAAATGGCTTACCTTTATAACCTAACGTGGTTCAGACCTTCATGTTCAATGTAATATGAAACCGCTTAACGAAATGTCGATTGATTGGGTGTAATTACAAACGCTTCATCGAAACAACAAACGACTCTGAAAGGAACTCACATGGTACAGATATGAATAGATCTAAAATGAAATGGTTTATGCAAAGAAAAAATGGTTAGCCCTGATGTGCCAGACATTACTGGTTTTTCCGGCGCATTTTCGCTTCATTTTCGAAAAATATAATCAATTGTATCTCACAATTGTATTGATATGTTTCCGTTCAGTTAAATTAAATCCTTTTCTATCCGCCCTACTGTGCACGTGATTAACTTGGAGATCAGTCTTTTTTTTTTAACTTACACTGAAATAATAATACGAATTAGTGCTTAAAATATTAAATCAAGGGATTGCGAAGGAAAATAAATGTTAAAATGCAGAGTTTGGGAAACCTAAATTGTTCATGGAACAAACTGAGTAGGTGACCCAAAACAAGAATATGAGTAAAAGGAATAGAGATGCAAAATAATTGTTTTAGATAAAAAGTATTACTTCATTAATTACATAGCAGTTAAATAAAATATAATCGTAAAACATTAGGAATCAATAATAGTATTATAACCATCAATCACAGAATTCTTGATATATTGACGAAAACTGGAAAACGGCTTGATTTTCTTAACATCAATAGATAAAGAATTCCAAGTTTTCGACTAGTGTAACTGAGAGAACGAATGCCGTATTGAGTGGTATGAACAGATGTAACAAACAGATTATCAATCTGTGATTGACGTGTATAATATGAATGAATAGAAGACACTGGATTAAAAAAATTAACAAAACTAGAAGGGCTTAGTTTATCGTACAACTGATAATCAAAAGAGAGAAATTCAAGATGAATTATATCAGAGAATTTCAGGGGTATGAGAGACTTCAGTAGTGGCTCAGAATGCGATCTTGGGTCGGAAAAAGTCGTTATTTTGACGATTCGTTTTTGCAAAGTAGTTACTGGTTTTAGGTAGATTGGGTATGTGAGACCCCAAACTTGAATACCATAAGTAGGATGGGGTAAATTACGGAATAGTAAAGCATAATAAGAATATCAACATTAACATAGTCAGCCTTAATTTGGAAAATATGCCTACAGTTTTCGATAGTTTTAAGAAAAGTTCATTAACATGATTCTTACATGTCAAGTTTGAGTCAAAAGTGACACCTAAGCATTTGACTGTGGAGACTTCTTGGATGTTCACACCATCAATTTTTAAATGTAATGACTCATATGGTTTTAGTTTCTTAGAAAGAAAAAGAACAAAATTGGTTTTCAAAATACTGAGAACTAGTCTATTAGATTTCATCCACTCAGTCACCGCATAGAGCTCTTGGTTTAGGATTACTTCAAGATCATTAAGGTTTTTACGTGAACAGTATAATTATATTAGTGTCAATTATGAAAAAAACATAATGAGTGAGAACTGAGTTTTAAACGTCAGATCTGAAATTTTCGTGTCGCCTTCTCTAATTCCATCTCCTTTGTTCTGGAGTTCCTTTAAAAGAGTTGTCCTTGTCCTTTTGCCTCGTTTTGCACCTTTTGACAAGCAGTCCAAAGGGAGGGAATTAGGGTGACGTGGGTGTAAACGTTTCCCACGGGTGATTGTGTGCTTTGTATTCTTACATTGCCTTTTCGGAATACATTTTTTAAGGACCACCCGAAGTTTTGCTTATCTTTATACTGTACTAGAATTTACTGGCGGCAGGAGATTCAGGTGTTAACCTGACTAAATTTTCCTTTTTTTTTAAAGAGGGGAAATTGGCGATCCTGCTTTATGACAATGAAATTAAAGCTGCTAATTATCATCGCTTAAGCGTGTGATATCAGCAGAGCAGCAGTTTGGCAAAGATCTTGTAAATTTTCTTATGTTATTTTTCTGGTGAAAACATGTCGTTCACACCTAATGTTGGTATTCAAGTTTAAGCGATTACACTCGTGGTCGCCATAATGCACCTGTCACTGTAAACCCCCACCCCCTCCCCAACCCGGGGAAACATGGGGCATTGACCACAAGGCAAAACCGAACAAGGATAATGCCCTATATACAGGGGACATATTTTTGGGTCTAATACCTACCAAAATGAAGATAATCGCCACCTAAAGGGGACAAAAAAATGCCTTGTTTAAACCCGCAGTATTACTTTCAGAAGTCAAAAAAGGATTCATGATGGGCGAAGCCCTTAAGACTTCTACGCACTAATTCTTCAAGAACAACGTTTGGAGAGAACATTTACAAATTCAAATCACGTCTCCGTGCTAGAGGCTATCCAAAACGTCTGATTGAGGCACTCCTATCAGACATTAAATTCACAGAAAGGGAATCAGCGCTTAAGCAAAGCAAAGGAATGAAATCGCTAAGGATATCTCGCTCTTTGTGACTCAGTATCACCCGGCAGTGCCAAACGTTAAACATGTTTTATCAAAAAATTGGCGCTTGATACAAAACCAGCCTTCTGTACGGCAAATTTTCAAAGAGCCACCACCGATATCATTCTCAAAGGGGAAATTCCCAAAAAGACATGCTCGTACGAGCAAAGCTTTAAAGAGGTCAAACACCGAAAATACGGTACCAAAGTCTCAACCGTTAAGGAGTTGTATAGGCCTGTCAATCTTTCCTTCTTCCTACTGTGCATATTCTGACCCCTTTCCAACTGGGTTATTAAAGTGTCCTTACTCCTCCTGGCTCGGACAAGGCAACGGGACTAAAATGTACTAATCCCCCACCCCACAGGGAAAAGCAAAGGCCAAAATGTACTAATCCCCCACCTCTCTGGTAAGGCAACGCAAAAATGAATTAATCCCCCACTCCCTCGGGCAAGGCAAATAGTCAAAGACCCCATGAAGCCACACCCATGCACCCATGCCCCATGTTTCCCCAGAGTGGGGGGGGGGGGGGGGGGATGGGTTACAGTGACAGGTGCATAAATATTAGTTGAATTTTCTGTTCGGTAACTGATACCTATTTCTCAATGTTTTCGTCGACTTGAACTGAAAAGGTTGAATAACACATTTTCCCTTGACTTCTGCATGGTAAGCATACCGAAAGTTACAATTAATCACGCAATCAATCTAGTCACGCACTCGTGCTATCGATCTAAATAGATCGATTTTCTGAAAATGTCGTAAATCGTTGCGTTACTTCCGATTTACGTCAAAATTAGAATAATGAAAGTTTATACAAGTAGCCAATCACTGGCCAGTTTTTATTGAAATCGGTTGCTATGACATCATTCTATGATCTTGCAAAAATTGCCTTCCATGGCCGTCCAACCCGAGGGCAACTCGAAGGGCAAAAAAACAACGAATTTTATAAGGCCCGGTTCAAACGTCGAACTTTTCATGTGCCGAATCTAATGCAAATGAGCGGAAACAATAGATTTTTCTCATTTACATTAGATTCGGCACATGAAAAGTTCGACGTTTGAAACGGGCCTTTATAATTAGTCTAAACGACAAAAAAATTACACAGAAAGCTTCGTTATAGTCAAGCGAAGACATTTGGATTGTTTTTATGGCAAACTGTAAGGGATATTCATGTGAAATAAAGGTGAGCGTCTCAAAAGTTTTGTAATGAAATTTGTCTCCACGTGGCGTTATGAAACCATGGGCCAGAAACGTCTTTCCCACCTTCCAAATTACTTCCAAAACCTACTTTTTGCGTAGAATAAGCTTTCATAATGATGTTCTTGTCTTCTGATGGAATATTTTTCAATTCGGGGACTTTTTATGAAAAAATATTTATGACCGACTGGAAGCGTCTATTGCGTGGCCCAAGGTTGCCCAAATCTGCCCATAATTGGATTAGCCTTTCATCGCCTTCGCTAAAAAAAATCGTAAAATATTTGCCGATAGATCAATTTCTCTGAAACTTGGAATGGTGATTGCTAACGAATTTAGGAAAAACTTTCCTTCGGACGAAAGATTGCTGTGTTTTGCAAAAGAATTCGACGAAGAGAAAGTGAAAAATTTTCGGTTGTATTTTATGTGCTCTAGAATGTTTACAGTTGACAAGCGCTAGTATGCAAATTTTTACAGAAGGTATTAAATTGCAAAAAAATATCTGCTGGCAGATTGTTAAATGAACTTTATTTTAAGCGTTTATTTGGACTAAAACGAAGCAATACGAAGCGAGAAATATTATTTTGAGTCCGAAGAATGAAAAAAAAAAAATTCGCGAGAAAAGGAAAATTAAAGGGCACTCTGACAATTTCTCTAGATCTTCCCATTTTGACTGCTTGTCTTTATGGGTGCATCGTATCTCTCTCGTCCAAAAGTCCCTTTTTAGAGCTTTTGTGACGTTCGTACCATTTTTACCAAGCGGGAGAGGATTTTTCAGTCGGCCTTTGTATTCTTTTTCGAGATCAATGAATTATTAGAAAACGAATACTGAAGGCTTGGGAAAACGCTTCAGTGTTGTTATAGAATGTGTCATGTCATTAGACAAACTGGCATGACGCAATATCGTTCAAGTGGATACTTTTGACCCTGTTCGGAGGTGAGTGAAAACAATTTTTTTTGGCATTTCTCTAAACATTGTGTTAAACACACTTGATTTGAGCGTTTTTTGTATTTATTCTCGAATAAGCGTTTTCTATATCGAGTGAACGAGCTCAAGACTGAACCAGCGTTCGTGTTCTTATCGGCCGCTGTCGTCAATTTCGGTCCGCGTGCCATTGTCGAGTTGAGCATTGTGACCACTGAGTCGTGAACAATTTAATTTAATTTTCAAAGGAAAGAATGTTTTCTTTTAAGTACACAATTAAACCATCCTTTTGACATATAACTCATGGCTATAAATAAAAATTCTGTAAGGGAAACAACTTTCATGTGTCGTGCAAGAGAGTTTTTGAATTGATTCCCAATGACATGTTTACACTGAAAACGTTTTGTACATGGCACTGATTTTATCCAACTTAATTATTGTAAATTCCTGTTAAAATAACGGGCGTTCAAAAATTACAGCAGTACTTTCAATATTATTGCGAAACACGTTGAAATTTACATTGTTCGAGATACAAAGAGAGCAAGGGTTTTACTTATATTTCTCTTGAAATTTGTTATTACGTGGGATGCCGTAGGCAGCGCGTGTTAAAAATCGGACCAATTCCGTTTAATTTTCATCATAGTCACAAATCGCTTTGTTTTTCTATTGTGAAAATTTATTGGCTCCAGTCCAACTTGGAATCACATGCAACATCAGGAGTAGACAATGAAGTGCTGATCAAGCACAATACTCTCGCAATGTTCATGAAAGTTCTCCAATCTATGGCGCCCCTTTCCAGTCAATATTCAAACAGCTTTATTTTGTAATGCAGATATTAAATTGCTGTGCCGTAAATTTTATTTCCTTTCTATATGTTTTTTAATTTTGCTTTGATATATTTTATATCTCTTCCCAATAATTTAAATACAAGTGTTAAGCACATTTATTTTTTTTTTGTTCTCTTTATTTTATATTCGTTCTATATGTGTATTTATTTTTTGTGCTGTATATTTGTTCATTCTAATTAAGTATGCAACACGTGATCGCATTACCGTGACTCACGTGAGTCATTTTCCATTACATTGTAATGCAAATGAGAAAAACTAACCGTGAAAAGACTTAACTGATTAGAGTGTAATGTGAAGTGCTAGTTTTATACGCCATATGAACCATGTTAGCGTTAGCCCTATTAATGGAAACGGGCCCACACAAGGACAGAGAAAAACTCTGACCATGGTGGGAATTGAACCCACGTCCTTTGGGTTAGATCACCGCTGCTCTACCGACTGAGCTACAAGGTCAGACGGGAGCAGGCCGTGGGAACTGAAGATGTTAAAGTCACGGCAATGAACATGTACAAGTACAAGAAAGGATTACGTTTTTGCAAACGTTGGCCGTGTAGCACTTATATTTGAACAGACTTAACTGATTAGAGTGTATTGTGAAGTGCTAGTTTTATACATTACACTCTAATCAGTTAAGTCTGTTCAAATATAAGTGCTACACGGCCAATGTTTGCAAAAACGTAATCCTTCCTTGTACTTGTGCATTTTCATTGCCGTGACTTTAACATCTTCAGTTCCCACGGCCTGCTCCCGTCTGACCTTGTAGCTCAGTCGGTAGAGCAGCGGTGATTTAACCCAAAGGACGTGGGCTCAATTCCCACCATGGTCAGAGTTTTTCTCTGTCCTTGTGTGGGCCCGTTCCCATTAGTGAGCTAACGCTCACATGGTTCATATGGGGTATAAAACTAGCACTTCACATTACACTCTAATCAGTTAAGTCTGTTCAAATATAAGTTCTACACGGCCAACGTTTGCAAAAACCTAACCGTGAAATGGGCTATTGGAGCTTAAGTTCAACAAGAAATAACGTTTCTAAGCTACGCCGCGCTGAACTACAGTAATTAGGTCTAAATACCCCGTTGAAGACGGTTAACTTTGAATTGTTTTGCTGGGTACTACTACGACAATACTCTAAAAAATTCGACTTTCCAGGAGCTTGTCTCGTTAGTCTAGTGGATATCGGAAACTGCAAGGTGAAGCCATCGATCTGGGTTCAACTCTTTCCCTGCTTATTGTGAATCTTCTCAGCTTGTTTAAAATGTTTGTTTCGTTGAAGTAGATTCGAAGTCTAAAGTAGATTGTACGTCGTGTAAGTTGAATAAAAAGGGAAATGTCAGTTTGAGGGATAGAAATAAGTGACCACCCTGTCGTGCGGCCGCGGATGCCTTGCAGGTTTTGAGTCATTTAAGACTAGTTTTTCACTTAAGAACGTTGCGGCTCGGCTGGATTCAACGAGGTGACTCTCCCTCTGTCAGGCTATAAACAAAAATTTGAAAGAATGTGACAGACCTGCACGGTCTTTTGCTGCGGGTTTGTTGTTTCAGATAATTATGAAACCTTCATTTTACAGTTTGCTTTAACGCGTCAGTATTGTTTTAAGATTTGACACTGCTAGGTTGTACGTACTGACAAATGGTAGGGTTTTCTCGCTAGTTTTCTCTTTTGTTTAAGTGCCGACTGCCTTCCAGAGAAATTGATCTCAGATGGTGTTCTCTCGATCATGAAGATGCGTAGGGTAGCCTCGCCCTTCAAGACGGGCTTTGAATCGAGATAGTGCCTCCTCAAATGTTGTTTTTGAAGCCCGGAGTTTGTTCGGCGAAACCTACTAGCCTCTCCGTTGATAAGATCCTTCTTGACACCAGGCGGGTGACAAGAGATAAAATGCCTCAATCAGTGAATTGGAAGGTTTCAGTCGGCGCGGCTGGTGATATGTTTTGATATGGTGAGTAGATTCTTTATGGAGTCGTTCTCCTTTGTACAGTGTTGTCGGTCTAGGAAAGTGATCTCCTTTTCTGAAAATTAAGCAGTTAACTTTATCGTTACGTTGAAGTTGTTAGCTTGTGAAAGGAACAGGTTGATTTCCCGTTTATTCACATCCCATAGTGAGGAAACTCCATCGATGAAACGTTTCCATGTGGTTGGTTTACTCTGGCTTAGCATCTTTGTTTCAATTTCTGTGGACAAAACACTGACCTACAGTCCATGTACTACCCGTATGGACTACCCAAATGGACTACCTCTAAAAAGTACTAACAGTATTTTGAATGAGTACTATTGACAGAACTGAAATGATTATACAGTTACATTTCACGTACCTTGTTAATTTTCTTCCGCACGGCCATATGCTACGAAATCCAGGAATGGCACCGGTCTCACTTCACTTACATGAACTAATCCACCATCACAACAATTATCGAAAGCTCACCTTTTTAAAATTGTTGCTTAGACTGAAATAGTGGTGATCAACGTTGTTTAATTAAAATGGGTGTTTAGTCTTAAAGAGTACCTGAGACGCTGCGTATATGTAGACCAATAAGTATACTCATCAATTCGAAATGGTATTTTAAAAGTAGTCCATTGGGGTAGTCCATGGACTGGGGAAAGTGTTTTGTCCACCACCTAGAAATCGAAACAAAAATGCTAAGCCAGAGCAAAGTTAAACCAACCATATGGAAACGTTTCATGGACGGCGTTTTCTCACTATGGGATGTAGATAACCAGGAAATCAACCCGTGTTCATTGCACAAGGTAACAACTTCAACCTAACGATAAAGTTAACCACTTAAATAAAGGAGATCACTTTCCTAGACCGACAACAGTATACAAAGGAGAACGATTCCATAAGGAATCTATTCACCATATCAAAACATATCACCAACCGCGCCAACTGAAACCTTCCAATACACTGATCGAAGCATTTTACCTCTTGTCACCCGTCCGGTGTCAAGAAGGATTTAAAAAACGGAGAGGCTAGTAGGCTTCGCCGAACAAACTCTTTGAGGAGGCACTATCTCGATTCAAAGCCCGTCTTGAACGGCGAGGCTACTGTACGCATTTCATCAAGAGAACACCATCAGAGGTCAATTTTTCTGGAAGGTAGTTGGCACTTAAAAAGCCAAAACAAGCGAGAAAACCCTACCATTTGTCAGTACGTACAACCCAGCGGTGTCAAGTCTTAATCGTGCAGGTCTGTCACATTCTTTCAAAGTTTTGCTTATAGCCTGACGCACGTGAATCACAGTAATGCGATCACGTGTTGCATACTTAATTAGAATGAAAAAAAAAACGGCACAAAATACACAATTAGAACGAATATAAAATAAAGAGATAAAAAAATAAACTTGCTTAGCACTTACATTTAAATTAATGGGAAGAAGTAAAATATATCAAAGCAAAATAAAAAACATATAGAAAGGAAAGAAAAATTACGGCACAGAAATTTAATATAATACATGCATTACAAAATAAAGCTGTTTGAATATTGACTGGAAAGACGCGCGCGCCATACCAATCGAACCAGTTTCTTCACTTATCAAATAGTGAACGAAGATGAAATCATTGGACTTATTAGCCCTGCGTTTTGGTTTTATTTAACCGTGAATACTTGCACAGAGGGTGCTTCCCACCGGGAATCTGTTTCTTGCCGTCGATCGAACCAACCAGTTTGCTAATTCATCAATGGAAATAACGAGTTCAGCGGCTTGTTTAATATAGTTGTAAGTAATAATTAGTTGTAAAACAAATAGTTCAACTGGTCAGCAACAGTTTGTCTAAACTCCAAATTTTAAGCCACTTTCTCACTGTTTGATAATTCACTCAGATAATTTTAAGTGTGGCACTCTATCAAAGATATTACCGTTCATTACCTAGGATCGATACTCTTTTTATCGAGCATTGCTATGTTAGTGTTATGTTTATTGGTTGTAATGTCCATACTGACACTACAAAATCAGTGAGATGCGTTCGAGTCCGTCCCGTTTTGTCATCGACGAGGCATTTGAAAGTAGTTGTAA
>OX421456.1:0-30000 GCA_949126865.1 Montipora capitata | reverse complement strand
AGACACAGACAGGAAAGTTTTCCGTCCTAATGGTGGCGATATTGTCACATTGCCATACATTTTTTCACAAGAGGTGAAGCGCGAGTCTCCTGTCGATTATGTACAATAGCTATTCGTTCATTAAAAGTGATCTCAAAATGACTTGATATAAGGTTGACAATGAACGTTGTTAAAAAGATTTCAAAGCAAGCGACTTCATCGAAAACATGAATTTCAGAATTGCTTATTTTTGCTTTAAAATGTCTGCGCGCCGCCATTTTGATAAATTCTGGCATTGTACGGTTGCCTTATTTATTATATAAAAGCTTCTTGTGCATCATGTCACAATTATACGCGATGAAAGTACTATTTTGCTCTTGTAGCTGCATAATTTGATGAACAAATAATTCAACAACACAAGCCATTCATATTCAAATAAGTGGCTTGGTATTCTGCAGTTTAGCGTGAAAGTGAAAAAAAAAAACCAAGTTATATTTGATAAAACAAAATCTTGTTTATCGCAAAATTCTCCTGTTTAAGGTTAATGTTAATTAGAAAGAGAGGTCTCTCAAATTAGCATGCGTTATTTTTCTTTGATAACTTCCTCCCTTGAGGATACTTCCTGGTGATTTTCCGGCGACCATTTATCTCCTTACGTCCTCTTATTTTATTTAATCACTGGTGGAGAACTGGCGTTATAGGTTTTAATTTAATTGTTTATTGTTTCTGCTGTGCATGACGACTGCCATTGGGAATAGTCAGTGAATAGCTACTTATCTCCGGCGCTAATGATCCGAAAACGTGATCCACGAGGAACAGACAAATGCGTGCTAAATTAATGAGTTCTTTTGTCTACTACTTTGATGATTTTCTAATTGTTCTCAACTTGCTTATAAGGAGCAATCAAACGAAAACATCTGTTTGTTGTCAATGTCCGGAACAGCGAGGAAAGGCGACTTATTTTCAACTCGCCAAGAGGTAACAATCTTCTCGAACGCATTCTCTTTCAAAGGCTTTTTGTGTATCAATAGTTTAACTTAAGTCCTTATTATTATCCCGTCGTGTAGTTTGTTTTTTGGCTATTTGTAAGCCAATGCAGTTGGTTTAACGAATTAGTCCAAGTTAAAGGTTTTGTAACTCGATATTTTTATCTCTTATCAAATCAACTAATGTCGGCAACTTACGAATCTTGAACAACATGGCGCAATATGGAATCAGCAGTTCACATGTGTGGCTTCTCACCGGCGCTATACCCGTCACGTATTTACGTTTTGCCAGCTTAACTGAATTGTCTTTTAAGGAGTAGCCATTATAAACTTGCTATTGTTCCTCGATAGGATGCATTGACACCTGATGTTTTGTCATGGACAGCGCTGACTACCACACCACGGTTTTTTGCCACCATCTTCCTACCCTATGCGTGTTGGTGACGATTACACTCCAGCCCGTCTCATTTGTCAAGCACTGTACATCACCGCCAAGGTAAGAGACTTCTGCGAATAAATCTCGGGTGGTTTTTACACGTCATTTTGCATAGACTGTATCTCTTCTGTTTGATGTTCCCTAAGATAAGTTTTAAATAGTCGATTCAGCTGAACGTTGTTTGTAGAGCGGTTTACTGCTTGACTGCTTGTTTCAGAGTTTTTCGTTAAAATATACTAGCACGTTAACTCCCATGTGTTTGTAATGGTTTCAATTCTTTAAAACGTTTCAGAAAATGGGTGTTCATTTTGATGAAAGAAAGTAAAATCAATTCCATAATTTTAGAACTAGTTATGAAGTCATAAAAACTATGCAATTTAGAAATGGATTTAAAATTTAAACAATAAGCTAATAGTACGAGTCGTTATCGTATTCGCGGTCTTTCACCAGCGAATAACGCGTTAAATCGTCGGCAAACAATTGTTGCGGTGCGGGTTATGGGACAAATTTTAAATCTACCGGGAATGGTAGTTTGCCTCGTTTGTTTTAACTGGAACGATAACGTTACAGTATACATGTGCCAGTCAATTGTAAACATGCTTCCTTTCCGGAATTGTATTGTTTTTGCTTTGTGTGAAGACTACGACAAAGCTGCACGAGAACGTGATGCCAAGACGACCTGATTTCGTGCATAATTAGTTGCCCGTGCCCAAGAATTGTCAGAATCTGTGTAAACAACTTTTATGGTGACAAATAATCCAAAGATATCCAGCGCATCAGGGAAAAATTTACAGTTAACACCAGTCTTCCCGTTTTGAGCGACTCGTTTGGTTCAGTACAACCTGAAAGATCGATTTTGTTGAGAAATCGCTTGTTGTATTTTTCAAGCACGTATCCAGCATCAATAGAAATTGAAAATAGGTGTGAAAATAGCTGAATAAAAAGTAATGCATTAACATGGAAACAATGAATAGTTCACCAAGCTCCTTTATGAAATAATTAGGCACTTTGTTCGAGCGAATGCTTTGTTGTCATAGATCAAGCAACAACACGGACACAATTAAAAATCAAGGAGGCATTGCACATTCATTGGGAGAAACCCTCCCTAAATCAACAATTGTTTCATGTACATCTTAATCTCTCTTTGTAATCAGTTGTTGTATCACACCATTGTTAGTCTAATTTTCCGCTATATATTGTACATCATTGTTATTCCATCCACAAACTGATGATGGCACAGGAGTTCCGAAACATGTCTTTTTTCAAATTTAAAAGTCCTTGTGAAATAACTAGGATAGTACGCGCACTCTCATTGGTCAATAGCTGTGTTTAGATGAGATTGCGGAAAAACGGCTGTGACATTACACGAATTTTGATTGGTTATGTGTTGTCAGACGCGCGTTTTGATTGGCTGGAAGGAAATATGGGCGTGTATCAAGAAAATCTGTTGCAATCCTAGAAGAAAAAAAACCAGAATTTTCCTTCACTTGTTTGCGTCTCGGGTTTGCATAACTGTCTCGAATCCTCCCAACTCCCCCGAGTGTTTTTATGAGGCTATGGAAACACGGAAAACGTCCTCTATTGCTTAAACATGCTATAAAACGGTAATTAACTGCTCAATAGGCCTTTTGCAACTAACGATCACATGGCACAAAATCCGCCATGCTGGAGGGCAAGCTCATTATTATTCCCCCACTGGGACATTAAAACAAAGGCAAGTCAAGCTTGACTGGTTCAGGTCTCTTTGTTTTAATGTCCCAATGGGGGAATAATAATGAGCTTGCCCTCCAGCATGGCGGATTTTGTACCATGTGATCGTTAGTTGCAAAAGGCCTATTCCACCCATCCAATCCAGATTTTTCAGACTCACCCCGGCTTTCTTTCAACAAATGTGTGGCCCTAAACGATCGATTGAAACCACCAATTGTGGCCCGCGAATTCTCTTCCTGTCGAGTATGAAACGTTCATTAATGGGATATACAATTTTTGAAACAAGCAACAACTAACCTTAAGTATTTTTTAAACACTGAACGTGAAAATTAACATGAACATTACCGGTATACAGTTATGTCCCCTACTGAGATACAATCGGTAATTAACACATCTTAATTCTAAAAAATGGAAAAACAACGAAACTACTACAAATAATCGCGTGATTAAGAAAGTTGCCAGCTATTGCTGTTAGATGTAAAACTACAAGTGACTCAGGGTGTTGCATTCATCGTACTGCACTTACAATTATCGAATAATTTAAAAACAGTCAGCAGATTACCCACACTGGTGGATAACCCGCACTTTCAAAACGAAATAAACACATGCAAAAAGCTCTAGAAATCATTAATTTGGGGACAAATTTTAGAGTTGTAACTGTTGTTGTGGGAGGTCATACGGGACCTCTGTGCCATGGGTTTCATATACATATAGTTTCTTTCATCAACATGTTGTCCCGCTTACAAAACTAATCAGGCTGTACTCACTTAACCTACATGGCGCGAGATTTAAACTTTAATGTGGTATCTTTAAATATTCGGGCTATTCGTTCTTTAAAAAAAGAAAAGCTTTTTAAATTAGTTATCAAAATAGAAATGTGACAATACTTTTCTGCATGAAACATATTCGTGGTTTTGAAGTGACGTCATCAAAATAAAAATAAGGAATTATAAATCCTTTTGAGATTTTAGTTTAGTCTTCAGCTGTTATAATAAGTATCTTTTTACAAATTTTCAGTTTGATAGGGCTTTTCGTCTTGTGACAGCAAAGTTTAATTTCTATGCTTTTGCGTGACACGATATTAAAATGGAGGCCGAGAAGGATGTCACGTAGGTTAAAAAGTGACTTATACGCCGATATTTTACAATCTGGACATTCCTTGTAAGAGAATAAGTACTCGTAAAGATGTTTGAGCCCGCAGAAGACGACTACAGGCTTTTGATAGCGGGTACAACTCGATGTCATGTCTTGGCTTCCGGCCGCCAAATTTGTTCCTCTCGGAGAGACACAAGCATGGCGTCTCCATACACAGCCTTATAAATTTGAGAAAAACATTTCTTCGAATATCTCCCGCAAGAAACATTGCACAGACATGAACCTTTGTGAGACTGTTTAAATATTCATCTTGTTTTATCTGACTCTAAACTTTATTTGCTGAATGGTTTTGATGATGGTTTACAGTGAAAACCGGCAATAGAACCCCAGAAGTCGAAAACATGTGGAAATCGCAGTGACACGGCAGTGTTCTCTTCAGTTATGGAGCAGAGCACAGCACAGCACAGCAGGGTGGTTATGATTCTCTTTAAACAAAATTCGACTGAGGCTAAGGTGTATCGCGTGGACGAACAAGGAAAGTTAATTTTTTCTAAAGATTTCAATGTTAACCTTGAACCCGATTTAGAGGGAACTGGCAGAAATCTTTGCGTGTTCATAGTTTGCCATGACTACTACCTGGATAATTGGAAACGAAGATGCTAAGGGTTTCACTAAGAGTAATAAAAACCCCGGTAGTAGTGGATTGTTTGGATTTTTAGTTAATAACAAGTGATATTCAGGATGAGAAACAGTAAACACCCACATATAAGAACCAAGAATTTAAGAACCTGGAGTGCTAAAAATTTCATTCTAGACCCTCCTTTCATAAGAATCAGTTTAGAGAAAAAAAAGGCTCTTATTTTGGAAAATTACCTTGACATTACAATCGTCTGAAAAAAATTTTAAACTGCACAGATCTTGTTTAAAACTTTTTATCATAGTTATGATTGAAATATAAAGGTATCAGTATGCTCATCAAAGGAAATCAGTCATACTATATGTATCATAGAGTAGAGATCTTTTGTGGAAATAATAACCAGATTACGAACCCAGATAGCTCAAAACTACTGGAAATACCATTCTTATAAGAACCTGTTTAGCCTCACTGGAAAAATCTTGGTTCTTATATGTGGGTGCTTAATGTAGAATGTGTACTACTTATTCCCTCAATAAGAACTGATCACTCTGCTACTACATTCCATGTAAGTGGAATCGAACAAACAGGACGGAGTCCCTCCTTTTGGAAATCTAACTCCAGTCTTTTAGAGGATAAGAAATACATAAAATTGATAACGGACACGTATAAACACCGGATGGAAGACGGAAAAGATTTGCAAGTTCCTAGTGTCCTGGGACTTTAAGTACAAAACCCTATATGGAACCATTCTTCACAGTAAACAGAAGGCTAGGAATAGGACACAGGCATTAAAAGTATTGAAGGAAAAACTCAATGTGCAACAAAGTGTGGTGAAGCGCCAAGTCTAGAATCTAATTATTTGCCACATAGGAAAAAAAACTTACAAATAGATACAAACAATGAAGAGAGGAAAAGAAAGAAAATTATAGGGATTACATTGCTGGCGAGGAGGCCTAAAAGATACTACTAAGCTTATTTAAATTAGGCCTCCCCAAATATAATATCTAGCGCTCGTTGAACCAAAAATTTGGGGACTGAGATTACAATCGTAGCTTTTACATGAAAAATACAAACACTTATTTAAAGAATTGAAATACAAAGTAGCATAAATAATTCATAAGAATTTGACGCAGAAAGAACAAAATGTCAAATTCTCAATCATTGTCGGAAACGAATGCGTTAAGTGCTTTTTTGTATGAAGTTGCTGAGGTAGAATTGTGTTATTAAGAGAATTGTAACGGAAAATTGCTTCTAATTCAAACAATAGAGAAAACGAAATGCACCAGAGTTTCTCGTGGAATAAGTGAATTTCTGTTTACAGAATTTGCTGGCTAACTTGGGAGGAAGAGTTTTATTGCCAACGAGAAAGCCGAGCGAAGACGCGAGGCTTGCGAGGCGGCCAGCTTAATGCCGCGCGAAGTAGTGCAGCAGGCAGAAAAATTCTCGATTGTGTTATGAAAAGTGTAATGTAAGGCTACGTAGTGTAAGGTTCCCTGGAGATTATAGAAGGACCAATGAATACGCGTGTTTTGATGTGTGATGTCATTAGACAAACTTGCATGACGTGCGCGACTATTGATAATCTTGTGTTGGGAAGTGAGTGAAAACACTTTTTTCCCATTTCCCTGACCATTGTTGTGTACAGTTACTTTGAGTGTTCTTTAATATTTATTTTCGAAACATCGTGTTTATATTGAGTGAAGTAGCTGAAAACTAAATCGGCGTACATATTCATATCGGCCGCTGTTGTCAATTTCGGATTTTAGCCCTCGAGATGATCAGTTTGTTTTTCGTTTTGTAACCATTAAGTCGTGAACAATTTAATTTAATTTTCAAAGGAAATATGTTGTCTGCAAAGTACACAGTTAAACGGTCAATTTGACTTGTAATTCATGGCTGTATCTTGAAAAATAAAAATTCTACAAGTGAAACAACATTCATGTGAGAGTTTGATTTTCTGTTACATACTCCACTCTGAAAAGTCTAAAAACGCTTTGGCGTTTTTTTTACATGGCACGGACTTAATTTAACTAAATTATTGTATATTCCTGTTAAAATTACAGTAATACTTTCCATATTATTGCAAACACGTTGACATTTACATTGTTGTTGGAGATACAAAGTGTGCAATTTCTATTGTAGTATTAACTAGATAAGTTCAGTTGCAGTACTTTCGAATAAAAAATTACAACTACTGTTGGGTGTTTTGTAACTCTGATACAAATCTGCAAACTATGTATTATATTGACTTTTTCGTTGGCACTTACCGATAGCTATTACTAGTTTTAAATAGGAGAACATAATTGACCAAGTTGTTACAAGTATTAATAATGAAATTAAGATTCCAAGGTTCTTTAAAGGTCAGAATGAAAATTAAATTGAGATTTGTGTATAATTCTCACACCTCCTTGCTGTAAAATTGCAAGACGAGAAACGTTTTATAGGTGGAGGCCCAAACAATTCAAGTAAGAGGTAGGGATAAACAAGTCAATTGTACAATAAATGTAAGCAATTTGACGATAAATAGTAACTCTATTTTAAATGATTCCAATTGATTTCAAGAGGTAATGGTATTGGCCACATGCGACATTAGTCTTCTAATTTAGGTTTTCATTAAATATTACACCCAAGAAAACTGTTTTGTTTACTTCAAATCGTCGTAAAGGGAAAATATTCCCACCCTTTCAGGGAACCGGATGAAATCTTCTCTCTACCTTTTTCAGTTAAGATTGAAGTCAAATTAGAGAATTTCAGTTTCCTATTTTGAATAATCTAATATTTACGAAGCGGAATATTTTTCAATTAAATGATCGAGCCTCCCATGTGCACCTTTGGCAAAAAGGAAATTAAGTTCCTTAAACATTAACCTTGTAACAGTCATTTCACAGATATTTTGAAAAGCATTCTGCTCTTGGGTTCCTGAATGCAACAGTGATTTCCACAATAATTATTTTAAATTTTTTTAAACTTTCGCCAGTAAACCGCTCCAGATTAACGGTATTCTTCAACAACACCTGAGAAGCTTTCAGAAATAGAAACCATCTTCCAACAACCGCCCGAAAGAACCGGTGGCTCAGTTGGTTGAGCACCGGGCTGTCATGCGGGAGGTCGTGAGTTCAACTCCGGCTAGACCAACATTCAGGGTCTTTACATAACTGAGGAGAAAGTGCTGCCTTTGTAATTACATCTGCAAATGATTAGACTCTCTAGTCTTCTCGGATAAGGACGGTAAGCCGGAGGTCCCGTCTCACAACCCTTCAATGTTCATAATCCTGTGGGACGTAAAAGAACCCGCACACTTCTCGCAAAGAGTAGGGCATGTAGTTCCCGGTGTTGTAGTCTGTCTTCTGTGGTGTATCATGGTTGGGATGGTAAATGCTCGGAGATATTAGCTACACCAAGCTACTCTAAAAATCCGAGGGTAAATAAAGATATATGATATGATGATATGATATGATATGATAAGGAAAAATTTCCTGCCCTTTCAGTGGACTGCAAGAAATATATTCTTCCTTCTTCAGTTAAGATAAAAATAAAAAATAGAGAATTTCAGTTTACCATCTTAAATAATCTAATGTCTATGCACCAGAGGATTTTCCAATCAAAAATGATCAAGCCCTACCATGTGCACCTTTTGCAAACAAGGAATTGAATCCATTAAATATTTACTTTGTAATAGTGATGTCACATTTTCGGAAAGCATTCTGCTCTTGGCTTCCTGAATAAAACATTGATTTCCACCCTTCACAATAAACATTTTAAATCATTTAGATGGACTACAGGTTCTTAATAGAATAAATTGTGAGAAATGGGAAAAATCTCTCTAATCAAAGCTCACTTTTGCAAGCTTGTTGATGCGTAATGAAAACTTAAGCTACGATCAAAATGTCTGAAACGGAAAAATAATACAAAGGCATTGAATTGAAAGGATTAAAAAAAACTTAAATTGTCCATCCCCTGTGGTTTCCATTTATTTTCCCATTTCACACTTTTATAGTGCAAAATGATGGCTTGTTCAAAGAAAATAAAATAATAAAGACAACGTAAATCTACATCAACCTTTAAAAACACAAATACAAAAATACTTAGAAATATTGTACATCACCTGTGGTTTCACTTATTTTCTTATTTCATACTTTTATAGGGCAAAACGATGGTTTGTGCAAATCGGAGGAAATGCTCGAGACCAGGTAAGCTAACATCAAGCAACAACCCCCATAAAGAGAAAAGAGGTGGTTGCCAATCCCTAACCAGCAATGGTAGGGCAAAGACCCAAACCCCCCCATCTTGGGTCTGAGACTTCGTCACTAGGCCCCAACTCCCCCTAGTGGGTCTGAGACTTAGACTAGGCCCCAAACATCCCCTGGTTACTAAGTCTTTGGGTTAGTTGGTTAATAAGGGAGCGTTCGATTGACTGTATCCTTGAATAGGAATACATGGAATACAAGTTAAAAGACTTGACTTGCGGAGATTCACTTTAAATTTTCAAACATCTGCTAAAATGTTCTTTTTAAACATGTTTTTCTTATCCTTGCTGCTTCAAAACGCTGGATATGACAAATTAAATCATCACGCCACTTATTCTTATTCCGGAGTAAGAATCAATGGAGTGGTGATTTAGAAAACTATGTCCGGCATATTAAAGCAACAAAGATAATAAAGATATCTTTAAAATAGCATTCCAGCAGGAGTTTCAAAATTAATGTGAATCTGTAAATAACCGTTTGAAAAATCAAACTAACCGTTTGAAAGGGTTAGTGTGATTTTTACAAGGGTTAGTGTGATTTTTACAAGGGTTAGTGTGATTTTTACAAGGGTTAGTGTGATTTTTACAAGGGTTAGTGTGATTTTTACAAGGGTTAGTGTGATTTTTACAAGGGTTAGTGTGATTTTTACAAGGGTTAGTGTGATTTTTACAAGGGTTAGTGTGATTTTTACAAGGGTTAGTGTGATTTTTACAAGGGTTAGTGTGATTTTTACAAGGGTTAGTGTGATTTTTACAAGGGTTAGTGTGATTTTTACAAGGGTTAGTGTGATTTTTACAAGGGTTAGTGTGATTTTTACAAGGGTTAGTGTGATTTTTACAAGGGTTAGTGTGATTTTTACAAGGGTTAGTGTGATTTTTACAAGGGTTAGTGTGATTTTTACAAGGGTTAGTGTGATTTTTACAAGGGTTAGTGTGATTTTTACAAGGGTTAGTGTGATTTTTACAAGGGTTAGTGTGATTTTTACAAGGGTTAGTGTGATTTTTACAAGGGTTAGTGTGATTTTTACAAGGGTTAGTGTGATTTTTACAAGGGTTAGTGTGATTTTTACAAGGGTTAGTGTGATTTTTACAAGGGTTAGTGTGATTTTTACAAGGGTTAGTGTGATTTTTACAAGGGTTAGTGTGATTTTTACAAGGGTTAGTGTGATTTTTACAAGGGTTAGTGTGATTTTTACAAGGGTTAGTGTGATTTTTACAAGGGTTAGTGTGATTTTTACAAGGGTTAGTGTGATTTTTACAAGGGTTAGTGTGATTTTTACAAGGGTTAGTGTGATTTTTACAAGGGTTAGTGTGATTTTTACAAGGGTTAGTGTGATTTTTACAAGGGTTAGTGTGATTTTTACAAGGGTTAGTGTGATTTTTACAAGGGTTAGTGTGATTTTTACAAGGGTTAGTGTGATTTTTACAAGGGTTAGTGTGATTTTTACAAGGGTTAGTGTGATTTTTACAAGGGTTAGTGTGATTTTTACAAGGGTTAGTGTGATTTTTACAAGGGTTAGTGTGATTTTTACAAGGGTTAGTGTGATTTTTACAAGGGTTAGTGTGATTTTTACAAGGGTTAGTGTGATTTTTACAAGGGTTAGTGTGATTTTTACAAGGGTTAGTGTGATTTTTACAAGGGTTAGTGTGATTTTTACAAGGGTTAGTGTGATTTTTACAAGGGTTAGTGTGATTTTTACAAGGGTTAGTGTGATTTTTACAAGGGTTAGTGTGATTTTTACAAGGGTTAGTGTGATTTTTACAAGGGTTAGTGTGATTTTTACAAGGGTTAGTGTGATTTTTACAAGGGTTAGTGTGATTTTTACAAGGGTTAGTGTGATTTTTACAAGGGTTAGTGTGATTTTTACAAGGGTTAGTGTGATTTTTACAAGGGTTAGTGTGATTTTTACAAGGGTTAGTGTGATTTTTACAAGGGTTAGTGTGATTTTTACAAGGGTTAGTGTGATTTTTACAAGGGTTAGTGTGATTTTTACAAGGGTTAGTGTGATTTTTACAAGGGTTAGTGTGATTTTTACAAGGGTTAGTGTGATTTTTACAAGGGTTAGTGTGATTTTTACAAGGGTTAGTGTGATTTTTACAAGGGTTAGTGTGATTTTTACAAGGGTTAGTGTGATTTTTACAAGGGTTAGTGTGATTTTTACAAGGGTTAGTGTGATTTTTACAAGGGTTAGTGTGATTTTTACAAGGGTTAGTGTGATTTTTACAAGGGTTAGTGTGATTTTTACAAGGGTTAGTGTGATTTTTACAAGGGTTAGTGTGATTTTTACAAGGGTTAGTGTGATTTTTACAAGGGTTAGTGTGATTTTTACAAGGGTTAGTGTGATTTTTACAAGGGTTAGTGTGATTTTTACAAGGGTTAGTGTGATTTTTACAAGGGTTAGTGTGATTTTTACAAGGGTTAGTGTGATTTTTACAAGGGTTAGTGTGATTTTTACAAGGGTTAGTGTGATTTTTACAAGGGTTAGTGTGATTTTTACAAGGGTTAGTGTGATTTTTACAAGGGTTAGTGTGATTTTTACAAGGGTTAGTGTGATTTTTACAAGGGTTAGTGTGATTTTTACAAGGGTTAGTGTGATTTTTACAAGGGTTAGTGTGATTTTTACAAGGGTTAGTGTGATTTTTACAAGGGTTAGTGTGATTTTTACAAGGGTTAGTGTGATTTTTACAAGGGTTAGTGTGATTTTTACAAGGGTTAGTGTGATTTTTACAAGGGTTAGTGTGATTTTTACAAGGGTTAGTGTGATTTTTACAAGGGTTAGTGTGATTTTTACAAGGGTTAGTGTGATTTTTACAAGGGTTAGTGTGATTTTTACAAGGGTTAGTGTGATTTTTACAAGGGTTAGTGTGATTTTTACAAGGGTTAGTGTGATTTTTACAAGGGTTAGTGTGATTTTTACAAGGGTTAGTGTGATTTTTACAAGGGTTAGTGTGATTTTTACAAGGGTTAGTGTGATTTTTACAAGGGTTAGTGTGATTTTTACAAGGGTTAGTGTGATTTTTACAAGGGTTAGTGTGATTTTTACAAGGGTTAGTGTGATTTTTACAAGGGTTAGTGTGATTTTTACAAGGGTTAGTGTGATTTTTACAAGGGTTAGTGTGATTTTTACAAGGGTTAGTGTGATTTTTACAAGGGTTAGTGTGATTTTTACAAGGGTTAGTGTGATTTTTACAAGGGTTAGTGTGATTTTTACAAGGGTTAGTGTGATTTTTACAAGGGTTAGTGTGATTTTTACAAGGGTTAGTGTGATTTTTACAAGGGTTAGTGTGATTTTTACAAGGGTTAGTGTGATTTTTACAAGGGTTAGTGTGATTTTTACAAGGGTTAGTGTGATTTTTACAAGGGTTAGTGTGATTTTTACAAGGGTTAGTGTGATTTTTACAAGGGTTAGTGTGATTTTTACAAGGGTTAGTGTGATTTTTACAAGGGTTAGTGTGATTTTTACAAGGGTTAGTGTGATTTTTACAAGGGTTAGTGTGATTTTTACAAGGGTTAGTGTGATTTTTACAAGGGTTAGTGTGATTTTTACAAGGGTTAGTGTGATTTTTACAAGGGTTAGTGTGATTTTTACAAGGGTTAGTGTGATTTTTACAAGGGTTAGTGTGATTTTTACAAGGGTTAGTGTGATTTTTACAAGGGTTAGTGTGATTTTTACAAGGGTTAGTGTGATTTTTACAAGGGTTAGTGTGATTTTTACAAGGGTTAGTGTGATTTTTACAAGGGTTAGTGTGATTTTTACAAGGGTTAGTGTGATTTTTACAAGGGTTAGTGTGATTTTTACAAGGGTTAGTGTGATTTTTACAAGGGTTAGTGTGATTTTTACAAGGGTTAGTGTGATTTTTACAAGGGTTAGTGTGATTTTTACAAGGGTTAGTGTGATTTTTACAAGGGTTAGTGTGATTTTTACAAGGGTTAGTGTGATTTTTACAAGGGTTAGTGTGATTTTTACAAGGGTTAGTGTGATTTTTACAAGGGTTAGTGTGATTTTTACAAGGGTTAGTGTGATTTTTACAAGGGTTAGTGTGATTTTTACAAGGGTTAGTGTGATTTTTACAAGGGTTAGTGTGATTTTTACAAGGGTTAGTGTGATTTTTACAAGGGTTAGTGTGATTTTTACAAGGGTTAGTGTATAAGCACCGTTTGTCAACATTTCGTTAGTTTGGCTAAATTCGGTTTTCTCATTTTATCATTTTCTCTCCATTCTGCTTTGTAGCAACTAGATTTGATACTGTCGACTTGTTCATTTTATCAATCATTTTCTCGCATCGTTCATCATATTTTGTAAATGTTCTCAGTCACTATCCAGGCTTCATCCTAGGAAATTATTCGCAATCTTACGATTAAAACTTTTCTTCACTTCGGTTAAAATTCCTCTTCACTTCGGTTAATAATTGTTAACTAGATTACGTGTGCTGTTTGCAGAATGGCGAACAAATTAGTATTGGTACTGCTTTTCTTGCTATCAAATTTACTTGGTACAAAGCTCAAATGGACGTTAAAGTGATCAAGTCAACACCGTTCCAACCCCCGAAGAGAGCCTGGGACGAGGGTTTCTTCCCGCCATTTCAACCTGTTACCAGTCTTTTCGGAGAGATTGAACTGTCGTTTGTTTCAAAATGGCAGCTAGAGATGCTTCGGATGAATATGTTCATATTCCCAAGCGATTAATACTCAAACTTTTACGTGATGAAGGCGGTTTAAGTTCATTGCCACGTTTGCCTTCACACGCCCGCCCTGTGATTGAAAACTGCGCTGAGACCATTCGAGAAATTGCTGCCAGCGCAGGTCTTACAGTGGCAGGAGAGAGTTCAAGTAGTTCCATCGATGAAAACAGATTACCTGCTGCCTCTCCAGTTACTAATGGTACTGCTTTATTCTTAATTTTATCTATTTAGAGAAGGATTAATCAAATTACATTGAAGCATACTTTATGAGATCAGGGTCAATATCTTAGAAAAGGTCTTTGGTTTCCCAATCTTGCTACCATTCCAGGAAAACTTTCATGAACATCCCTCAAACTTGGAATGATTGAAGACAAAACTTGTCACGTTTTTAGCCAATGAAAGCATGTTTTCTCCGTTACGTGACCACGCTTAGATGAAAAAGACGGTACATAATTTGTTTTAAGCAGGTAAAGAGCCTGGCAGCTAGAGAAACTGATGTGGACCTGCAAATAGACACTTTAGAAATCAAAATCCTACTTAAAAATGTCTCCTATGCCAGTTTTATAATTCTATAATTCTCAGACATACATGATTCTGGCTGCACTAGCATGTGTATTCTCTGTTTTATCAAATAGGGCCCAGGCAGAGATATTATAAGCTACACAGGAAACAACTGTCTTAGGAGTATAGTTCTTCTCTGACCTTCCTGGGAAGTTAGATCACATTATTTCTTATGGCTCCAACCGTTTGGGAGGATATTTTTTGCATGTACTAGATGTCTGTGCAGACCATGAAAGTTTCTGATTCACTAGTACACCAAGACAAGTAGAGATGGAAACAATTCTTGCAGCCTCTCAAATTGTAAGATTCCCCACACGTCACTACAATAGTCAAAAGTCAATTATAATTAAGCAAAATACAAACTTAGTTCGTATAGACTACTGTAGATGATGAATGTATCTTAAGATGTAATTATTCACATGTCTTAGCATAAACCTTCAACACAAGAAACTGTTGTCATTGTTCAACTGCTTGCAACGTGAACCTGACCTATTTTAAGAGCTTTAAAAATTCTTGTTAAGATTTATGGGCCGGGTGCAAAGTCACTGATCACCTTGCTTTACAGCGCAAACCCTATATTAGATGCCCAATATTTGCTAGTTATTTTGAAGACATTTAGGTAAGTTTGGTGGCTTAGTGTAACTACTTCATTTCTCTCAATAATGCTTTCTTCACAGAACAAGAGGGCGAAGAATGTCAGTTGATTCAGGAGGCTGACTCAGTGGCAAATCTTGGTGCTGTTGCTGGTGGTGGTGATAATGATAATGTTGATGATGATGATGATGATGATGATCAACAAGGTAGCACCAGCGCCCAAACTCAACCCAGTCGGAGGCTTGTTCGACGGCGCACCAGGCGAGTTCGAACTAAGTTGAGGGGGAGGAATAGGCAAAGAGCCAATGAAGGAGAGGAAGATCCCATCCCAGCCTCTCAGGAAAGTCAAATGTCAGGAAACCAGGCACTGCAGGATAACCCTCCCAATAGGCATTTGAAGTATGTTGTTGAAAATCTGCGTGCTCGCCAAAACAGTATGGATAAGGCCCAGTTTATCTTAACCTACTTCAGTAACTGCAGTTTCAACGCTGCACTGTCTCCTGATGGCATTATAAGATTTTCAGATGCTGAGGCAGTTGAGCTATCACGATATGTGCAAGAGCTAGATGAAGGCACTGGGGATATAGAGGAACCACAGGTATGCATTTCTTAAGACTTTAACGTATTCTTAGAGAAAACATGACAACAAGCAAAGAAAGAATGCGAATTTCATTTTTTTGAGATCACTACTACTACTACTACTACTACTACTACTACTACTACTACTACTACTACTAATAATAATAATAGTAATAATAATAATAATAATAATAATAATGGTGACCTTGTTGTTCCCTGCTCACTTAAAATTTTAAGAAAAAAAAAACCCTCACTTAAAATGTTAAGAAAAAAATGAAAGGGTTAACTTAAGTAATAGAGTAGGTTGTCTTTGGCAGTACCAAATATTCTGAAATTTATCGATGATACCTTGTTCATCTCTGGCGTAGACCAATTCTATGTTCACCTTTTTATCCCTCACAATACATGGTTTTCACCCGACGTCACAGCAGCCATGTTTGTGTACAGAACAATTGAGAAAACGGTCTTTTGGGAATTTGACTCTATTATAATGCAAAACATGAGCCATAATTTGCTATTGTTTTGTACACAAACATGGCCGTCTCCTCACGTGATTGAAAACCATGTATTGCCCGAAACGGAAAATACCATAATATTCTTTGTTTGTCCACCCAAATTTTATAACAGCATTGTTTCCAGTTTCTCTTGGGACTTACAATGGTCCCAAGAGAAAACAAAAACAATGCTTATTTAAAATTTGGGTTGACAAACAAAGAGTATTATGGTATTTTAGGTTTCGAGAAATTGAGCATGTATAATTTCAGGAAAATCTATGTACACAGCTGAAATGCATGTCATTTATTTTTCCCTTAGGTTATCGAGAAACTGCGTTTAGCAATCCAGCAAAAATTTCAGTTAACGGTGCAGCAGACTGCAGAAGTTGGTAAAGTGCTCTGTGAAGCAATGAAGATTTTACCAAGTGAGCCAAATGACGAAGACAACGAAAATTCGCAAAGTAAGAGGCCGAGATTGACGGACCTTTTGGACGAGAAAGCTAACATTGGTTCCTCGTCGTCCTCAATGATTGATGCAATGAATGTGCATCGTAATCTTGCACGCTTTCCTATTTTGGCGTTTTCGAATGAACCTATTAGTCATCTTGCCAACAAGGAAGTGAAGAAAGCGCTCGATGTGGTTCCAGATCAAATTTTTAAGGAGGGCAAGGTTAGCGAAGAGATACACACGGCATACCTTGATCAAAGCGCGTACGATCACTCTGTTGTAGAGGGAAGAGATATCCCTTTGTCCGAGTCAATAAACATTGACAATGTTGTGGTAAATGATGGGGACGGCATAATACTGGGAGTGAATCCTAGTGTGAACCAGCCCCTCGAGAATGCAACATACACGAGATTAAACCGGATTGACGCACCGGAACTGTTTGCTGTTCATTACGTAAGAAACCAATACACAAACAAGGTTCTGGAGCAGTTTAAAGGCCACTGGTCTCTGCTTGGCCTGCGGTTCTTCTTGGATCTATTCGTTCGCAAAGGAAGTGCTCAGTTCCACTACCAGCTACCTCGAACTGGGAAAGCTGAACCGACAGATTTCTTTAAGAGGCCCTTGAAAGAATATTGGTTCAAGTTTCTGGCGAGTCCTTCAGAACGCGAACTACGTATTCTTGATGCCATAATTGAGACTTGTGATGGTCTTGAGGCCAACCAGAAGGCGGTCTTGATGTCTCTCTTTGATCCTAGACTAGCAACTGCTGAGAGACCTTTCTACCTCAGTTTAAATGCTTTGCTAGTTCTTAGTGGGAATTGCCATGTCTTTACACGGTTTTGTCAGGACCAACGATTGCTTGATCTTCAAGGTGTGGCAAAAGCAAATCGCATTGGTCCCTTGTACTGTGGTTTGACGAAGAATCATGTTATTGGAATTGAAGTAGACACATCTGACGATGTGGATTTGTCGGAATTTGCTATGGTGACCGGAGATGAGTTACGGAATAAAGGATATCCTAACTGGTACAAGGGTGGAGATGAAACTCTTACTGGTCTCCTTCCATGGCACGAAAGAGCAGTCAAGGAGAAAGTGTCTTCTTTTACGAGACAAAAGGCGAGGGATCATATTGCCGAACACCGTAGTCCTAGATGTGCTCAGTACGGATTTTTTGTCGACATTGACATGAGGTTGGTAAGAATTAACGAGAATGGCAAAGACAAATGAATTTGTATGAGGGTATTTTCGTTGTACGGTGGCGTTCCTTTGCTACAGTCCTATTATTCATGTTTTAATTCAGAATCTCGCTTGTTTATGATCATTTCATAGAAGCACTAGCCGTATTGCTAGTCTTCACAAACAATAAAGAAAAACGTAATGCTACAACGTTTATGGAGTGGCTGTTCTCTTATTACTTGTTCTATTTTTTTCTTTTATTTTTACAGAAACTGTACCAGGGGCTGTTACTCCCCTGTCCGTACAGGAGAAGGCCATCTGCAAGTGCGCCGCAGTAAATGCGTTGGAATAGGGGGTCAATCTACAGGCGATGGCTTGTTTACGGTTAAGCCAATTGAAGCAGACACTTTCATCTGCGCCTACGCGCCAACAGCACCCGTTCGTTATGCCAGTGAGCAAAGACATGGGGACTATCTAATCACTATCCAAAGGGAAGGCCGATTGGTGGATGTTGATGGAGCAGAAAACCAATTTGAGACAGGTTTGGGTCGGATTTGTAATGATGGTTCCTTTCCACTGGCCTTGTTAAGATCCAAGTTCGGGAAGATTATAGATGCTCGCGTCAACTGCAAGTTTGCTAAAAGAAATGGAGAGGCTTGGATTAAATCCACGCGAAAAATTGCAGCAAATGAGGAACTACTGGTGTGCTACTCGCACGACAACTCCTATTGGTTGACGATCTTCTCCAATCAGCAGTTGGAACGCGTCAAAGAGGCCTTGCGGTCATGTGGTCCAACACTGCGAGATGCCGAGGAAGCAATAGCTGGACTCTCCATTTAAGTCTGGATGGGGCTTAATCAGTACTTGGAGAGTTTGTATATGGTCTGTTTTCACTTGAGTTTCCTGAAAGAAAAAAAAAAAGTAAATGAATCAATTACATTTTGCTCTCTGAAAGATGCAAACATCTGTGTCAATGTCTTACAATGACTTGACAAATGAAAAGATTACAGAAATTCCGACCAGAAAAATGGTTGGTGTGATACCAGCTACACTGCTGGGCCCGGTTCAAAAGACTATTAACGCTAATCCTTGATTAAAAATTAACCAAAGGGTTTATTTCTTTCTTTACTCCCAAATGCTGTTCAACGCTGATATTCGGCAAAACTTTACATTAGAGGAAGTCAATCTTGAAAAACAAAATAAGCAAAACAAACTTTCACAAAAAGTTGAAAACATGAAACAAAAGTTAACGCTAATCCTGGATTAAGTTAATCGGCTTTCGAACAACTGGGCCCTGCTATGTAAATTCCTATCTGGAAACCTTCTATAGGTTTGATAGGTGTCAAAAGAGCTGTTTTGCTCGCAAGTAATGGTGGGAACATCTGTCTGGAAAAGGTCTTACAATGACTTGACAGATGGAAAGACTACAGAAATTCCGACTAGAAAAATAGTTGGTGTGATACCAGCTACGCTGGTATGTAAATTCCTATCTGGAAACCTTCTATAGGTTTGATAGGTGTCAAAAGAGCTGTTTTGCTCGCATGTAATTGTGCAAACATCTGTCTGAAAAAGTTCTTACAATGACTTGACAGATGGTCAGACTTCAGAAATTCCCACTGCTGGTATTTAAATCCTGTCTGGAGACCTCTACAGGTTTGACAGGTGTCAAAAGCAGGGTGTCCAGTTCCTATTTTTTCCTAATTTTTTAGTACATTCCTATTTTATCCAATCTTTTAAATTAAATCTCCTATTTTTCCTATTTTTTAACTTGTCAAGCCAATGTGCGTTACAGAATTGAAAACGAAATGATAGTTAGGTGTTTCAGAGGAAGATTCAGGACAAAGCAAGCAGTATATAATTACTTTATTTTTAAAAATCTTTCTTGTGTACCCACTTCACATGTATCCAACGAGCGACAAAATTGTTGACACATTAACCAAAAGAAAGTGAAAGCTGAATAGGTGGAATGAAAGAAGCGAGAGCAAGAGAAGCTAACGCAAAGGACCAGATTGTTGAAAGAAAAGGGACACAGCATAGACAGAAAGGAGCAGGAGGCATTGGAAGAAATGCAAACAGCTGTCAGAAGGTACAGTCAAGTTACAGACTGCCCTATCGTCCGGTTCAAAGGATGTTTCACAAAGTACGACAGTTGCATGTCTCACAATAGAAACAGCAAAATCAAATCAGGCAAAGGCGAAGAGGAAGCTTGAAGCAGTAAGAGAAAAGCAAAAGGTGGTTAACACAGAATCAGAACTTGCTGGAATTGGCACTACCAACTGGTGTCTTTGCTCTGCTATTAAAGAAAGGCAAGTCAAATTAGGGATGAACAGTTTTATGACACATGGTGTTCAATTTGGATTTGATGTGTTGGCTATTTGTAATATCCTTTTAAACTAAGTGATTTGTTGATACTGTTGTCTCAATAAGAGATATAAAGAACAAGATCTTTTAGAACCGAAATACTCCCTGTAAATGTAAATGTAAATGTTAATGTAAATATGCGCTTAGTTGACGGCTCCCTAAAAGGGCTTTTCAGGATCAAGCGGCTCCTGAGTTTCCTATTTTTCTGAACAAACATGCCGCTGGACACCCTGCAAAAGCGCTGTTTTGCTGGCACATACTGGTGCAAAAACAGTTTTTAAATCCGCCAAGATGGTTGACAACATCCTATCTTGCTGGTCCCAAGCCCAGAAAAAGGATGAGGGAAAACTAAAATGCACCGCCTTTTATATACGCGCTACTGTGTATTACGCTAGTGTTTAAAATGATGTGAAACCGAAATTTTAGTGTGTATTATACAGGAGAGTCAAGACTGACCTTTATCTCTGAATGTTCACACACTAGCCATTGCACTCTGCATGGCAACAGACAATTTCCTAGCTCAAAACATTGCACAGAAATCAGTGCGCGAGTGTTTAAAATGAAGTGAAACCGAAATTTTAGTGTGTATTATACAGGAGAGTCAAGACTGACCTTTATCTCTGAATGTTCACACACTAGCCATTGCACTCTGCATGGCAACAGACAATTTCCTAGCTCAAAACATTGCACAGAAATCAGTGCGCGATTGTTTATAATGAAGTGAAACCGAAATTTTAGTGTGTATTATACAGGAGAGTCAAGACTGACCTTTATCTCTGAATGTTCACACACTAGCCATTGCACTCTGCATGGCAACAGACAATTTCCTAGCTCAAAACATTGCACAGAAATCAGTGCGCGAGTGTTTATAATGATGTGAAACCGAAATTTTAGTGTGTATTATACAGGAGAGTCAAGACTGACCTTTATCTCTGAATGTTCACACACTAGCCATTGCACTCTGCATGGCAACAGACAATTTCCTAGCTCAAAACATTGCACAGAAATCAGTGCGCGAGTGTTTAAAATGAAGTGAAACCGAAATTTTAGTGTGTATTATACAGGAGAGTCAAGACTGACCTTTATCTCTGAATGTTCACACACTAGCCATTGCACTCTGCATGGCAACAGACAATTTCCTAGCTCAAAACATTGCACAGAAATCAGTGCGCGATTGTTTATAATGATGTGAAACCGAAATTTTAGTGTGTATTATACAGGAGAGTCAAGACTGACCTTTATCTCTGAATGTTCACACACTAGCCATTGCACTCTGCATGGCAACAGACAATTTCCTAGCTCAAAACATTGCACAGAAATCAGTGCGCGATTGTTTATAATGAAGTGAAACCGAAATTTTAGTGTGTATTATACAGGAGAGTCAAGACTGACCTTTATCTCTGAATGTTCACACACTAGCCATTGCACTCTGCATGGCAACAGACAATTTCCTAGCTCAAAACATTGCACAGAAATCAGTGCGCGATTGTTTATAATGATGTGAAACCGAAATTTTAGTGTGTATTATACAGGAGAGTCAAGACTGACCTTTATCTCTGAATGTTCACACACTAGCCATTGCACTCTGCATGGCAACAGACAATTTCCTAGCTCAAAACATTGCACAGAAATCAGTGCGCGACTGTTTAAAATGAAGTGAAACCGAAATTTTAGTGTGTATTATACAGGAGAGTCAAGACTGACCTTTATCTCTGAATGTTCACACACTAGCCATTGCACTCTGCATGGCAACAGACAATTTCCTAGCTCAAAACATTGCACAGAAATCAGTGCGCGAGTGTTTATAATGATGTGAAACCGAAATTTTAGTGTGTATTATACAGGAGAGTCAAGACTGACCTTTATCTCTGAATGTTCACACACTAGCCATTGCACTCTGCATGGCAACAGACAATTTCCTAGCTCAAAACATTGCACAGAAATCAGTGCGCGATTGTTTATAATGATGTGAAACCGAAATTTTAGTGTGTATTATACAGGAGAGTCAAGACTGACCTTTATCTCTGAATGTTCACACACTAGCCATTGCACTCTGCATGGCAACAGACAATTTCCTAGCTCAAAACATTGCACAGAAATCAGTGCGCGAGTGTTTAAAATGAAGTGAAACCGAAATTTTAGTGTGTATTATACAGGAGAGTCAAGACTGACCTTTATCTCTGAATGTTCACACACTAGCCATTGCACTCTGCATGGCAACAGACAATTTCCTCGCTCAAAACATTGCACAGAAATCAGTGCGCGACTGTTTAAAATGATGTGAAACCGAAATTTTAGTGTGTATTATACAGGAGAGTCAAGACTGACCTTTATCTCTGAATGTTCACACACTAGCCATTGCACTCTGCATGGCAACAGACAATTTCCTAGCTCAAAACATTGCACAGAAATCAGTGCGCGATTGTTTATAATGATGTGAAACCGAAATTTTAGTGTGTATTATACAGGAGAGTCAAGACTGACCTTTATCTCTGAATGTTCACACACTAGCCATTGCACTCTGCATGGCAACAGACAATTTCCTAGCTCAAAACATTGCACAGAAATCAGTGCGCGAGTGTTTAAAATGAAGTGAAACCGAAATTTTAGTGTGTATTATACAGGAGAGTCAAGACTGACCTTTATCTCTGAATGTTCACACACTAGCCATTGCACTCTGCATGGCAACAGACAATTTCCTAGCTCAAAACATTGCACAGAAATCAGTGCGCGACTGTTTAAAATGATGTGAAACCGAAATTTTAGTGTGTATTATACAGGAGAGTCAAGACTGACCTTTATCTCTGAATGTTCACACACTAGCCATTGCACTCTGCATGGCAACAGACAATTTCCTAGCTCAAAACATTGCACAGAAATCAGTGCGCGAGTGTTTAAAATGAAGTGAAACCGAAATTTTAGTGTGTATTATACAGGAGAGTCATGACTGACCTTTATCTCTGAATGTTCACACACTAGCCATTGCACTCTGCATGGCAACAGACAATTTCCTAGCTCAAAACATTGCACAGAAATCAGTGCGCGATTGTTTATAATGAAGTGAAACCGAAATTTTAGTGTGTATTATACAGGAGAGTCAAGACTGACCTTTATCTCTGAATGTTCACACACTAGCCATTGCACTCTGCATGGCAACAGACAATTTCCTAGCTCAAAACATTGCACAGAAATCAGTGCGCGAGTGTTTAAAATGATGTGAAACCGAAATTTTAGTGTGTATTATACAGGAGAGTCAAGACTGACCTTTATCTCTGAATGTTCACACACTAGCCATTGCACTCTGCATGGCAACAGACAATTTCCTAGCTCAAAACATTGCACAGAAATCAGTGCGCGATTGTTTATAATGATGTGAAACCGAAATTTTAGTGTGTATTATACAGGAGAGTCAAGACTGACCTTTATCTCTGAATGTTCACACACTAGCCATTGCACTCTGCATGGCAACAGACAATTTCCTAGCTCAAAACATTGCACAGAAATCAGTGCGCGAGTGTTTATAATGAAGTGAAACCGAAATTTTAGTGTGTATTATACAGGAGAGTCAAGACTGACCTTTATCTCTGAATGTTCACACACTAGCCATTGCACTCTGCATGGCAACAGACAATTTCCTAGCTCAAAACATTGCACAGAAATCAGTGCGCGAGTGTTTATAATGATGTGAAACCGAAATTTTAGTGTGTATTATACAGGAGAGTCAAGACTGACCTTTATCTCTGAATGTTCACACACTAGCCATTGCACTCTGCATGGCAACAGACAATTTCCTAGCTCAAAACATTGCACAGAAATCAGTGCGCGAGTGTTTAAAATGAAGTGAAACCGAAATTTTAGTGTGTATTATACAGGAGAGTCAAGACTGACCTTTATCTCTGAATGTTCACACACTAGCCATTGCACTCTGCATGGCAACAGACAATTTCCTAGCTCAAAACATTGCACAGAAATCAGTGCGCGATTGTTTATAATGATGTGAAACCGAAATTTTAGTGTGTATTATACAGGAGAGTCAAGACTGACCTTTATCTCTGAATGTTCACA
The DNA here is from genome assembly GCA_949126865.1 of Montipora capitata. Taxonomy (NCBI): domain Eukaryota; kingdom Metazoa; phylum Cnidaria; class Anthozoa; order Scleractinia; family Acroporidae; genus Montipora; species Montipora capitata. Next base: position 5,950 of record OX421456.1, on the reverse strand, counting down.
CACTAGCCATTGCACTCTGCATGGCAACAGACAATTTCCTAGCTCAAAACATTGCACAGAAATCAGTGCGCGAGTGTTTAAAATGAAGTGAAACCGAAATTTTAGTGTGTATTATACAGGAGAGTCAAGACTGACCTTTATCTCTGAATGTTCACACACTAGCCATTGCACTCTGCATGGCAACAGACAATTTCCTAGCTCAAAACATTGCACAGAAATCAGTGCGCGACTGTTTAAAATGATGTGAAACCGAAATTTTAGTGTGTATTATACAGGAGAGTCAAGACTGACCTTTATCTCTGAATGTTCACACACTAGCCATTGCACTCTGCATGGCAACAGACAATTTCCTAGCTCAAAACATTGCACAGAAATCAGTGCGCGATTGTTTATAATGATGTGAAACCGAAATTTTAGTGTGTATTATACAGGAGAGTCAAGACTGACCTTTATCTCTGAATGTTCACACACTAGCCATTGCACTCTGCATGGCAACAGACAATTTCCTAGCTCAAAACATTGCACAGAAATCAGTGCGCGATTGTTTATAATGATGTGAAACCGAAATTTTAGTGTGTATTATACAGGAGAGTCAAGACTGACCTTTATCTCTGAATGTTCACACACTAGCCATTGCACTCTGCATGGCAACAGACAATTTCCTAGCTCAAAACATTGCACAGAAATCAGTGCGCGACTGTTTAAAATGAAGTGAAACCGAAATTTTAGTGTGTATTATACAGGAGAGTCAAGACTGACCTTTATCTCTGAATGTTCACACACTAGCCATTGCACTCTGCATGGCAACAGACAATTTCCTAGCTCAAAACATTGCACAGAAATCAGTGCGCGATTGTTTATAATGATGTGAAACCGAAATTTTAGTGTGTATTATACAGGAGAGTCAAGACTGACCTTTATCTCTGAATGTTCACACACTAGCCATTGCACTCTGCATGGCAACAGACAATTTCCTAGCTCAAAACATTGCACAGAAATCAGTGCGCGATTGTTTATAATGAAGTGAAACCGAAATTTTAGTGTGTATTATACAGGAGAGTCAAGACTGACCTTTATCTCTGAATGTTCACACACTAGCCATTGCACTCTGCATGGCAACAGACAATTTCCTAGCTCAAAACATTGCACAGAAATCAGTGCGCGATTGTTTATAATGAAGTGAAACCGAAATTTTAGTGTGTATTATACAGGAGAGTCAAGACTGACCTTTATCTCTGAATGTTCACACACTAGCCATTGCACTCTGCATGGCAACAGACAATTTCCTAGCTCAAAACATTGCACAGAAATCAGTGCGCGATTGTTTATAATGATGTGAAACCGAAATTTTAGTGTGTATTATACAGGAGAGTCAAGACTGACCTTTATCTCTGAATGTTCACACACTAGCCATTGCACTCTGCATGGCAACAGACAATTTCCTAGCTCAAAACATTGCACAGAAATCAGTGTGCGATTGTTTATAATGATGTGAAACCGAAATTTTAGTGTGTATTATACAGGAGAGTCAAGACTGACCTTTATCTCTGAATGTTCACACACTAGCCATTGCACTCTGCATGGCAACAGACAATTTCCTAGCTCAAAACATTGCACAGAAATCAGTGCGCGATTGTTTATAATGAAGTGAAACCGAAATTTTAGTGTGTATTATACAGGAGAGTCAAGACTGACCTTTATCTCTGAATGTTCACACACTAGCCATTGCACTCTGCATGGCAACAGACAATTTCCTAGCTCAAAACATTGCACAGAAATCAGTGCGCGATTGTTTATAATGAAGTGAAACCGAAATTTTAGTGTGTATTATACAGGAGAGTCAAGACTGACCTTTATCTCTGAATGTTCACACACTAGCCATTGCACTCTGCATGGCAACAGACAATTTCCTAGCTCAAAACATTGCACAGAAATCAGTGCGCGACTGTTTAAAATGAAGTGAAACCGAAATTTTAGTGTGTATTATACAGGAGAGTCAAGACTGACCTTTATCTCTGAATGTTCACACACTAGCCATTGCACTCTGCATGGCAACAGACAATTTCCTAGCTCAAAACATTGCACAGAAATCAGTGCGCGATTGTTTATAATGATGTGAAACCGAAATTTTAGTGTGTATTATACAGGAGAGTCAAGACTGACCTTTATCTCTGAATGTTCACACACTAGCCATTGCACTCTGCATGGCAACAGACAATTTCCTAGCTCAAAACATTGCACAGAAATCAGTGCGCGATTGTTTATAATGATGTGAAACCGAAATTTTAGTGTGTATTATACAGGAGAGTCAAGACTGACCTTTATCTCTGAATGTTCACACACTAGCCATTGCACTCTGCATGGCAACAGACAATTTCCTAGCTCAAAACATTGCACAGAAATCAGTGCGCGACTGTTTAAAATGAAGTGAAACCGAAATTTTAGTGTGTATTATACAGGAGAGTCAAGACTGACCTTTATCTCTGAATGTTCACACACTAGCCATTGCACTCTGCATGGCAACAGACAATTTCCTAGCTCAAAACATTGCACAGAAATCAGTGCGCGATTGTTTATAATGAAGTGAAACCGAAATTTTAGTGTGTATTATACAGGAGAGTCAAGACTGACCTTTATCTCTGAATGTTCACACACTAGCCATTGCACTCTGCATGGCAACAGACAATTTCCTAGCTCAAAACATTGCACAGAAATCAGTGCGCGATTGTTTATAATGATGTGAAACCGAAATTTTAGTGTGTATTATACAGGAGAGTCAAGACTGACCTTTATCTCTGAATGTTCACACACTAGCCATTGCACTCTGCATGGCAACAGACAATTTCCTAGCTCAAAACATTGCACAGAAATCAGTGCGCGATTGTTTATAATGATGTGAAACCGAAATTTTAGTGTGTATTATACAGGAGAGTCAAGACTGACCTTTATCTCTGAATGTTCACACACTAGCCATTGCACTCTGCATGGCAACAGACAATTTCCTAGCTCAAAACATTGCACAGAAATCAGTGCGCGATTGTTTATAATGATGTGAAACCGAAATTTTAGTGTGTATTATACAGGAGAGTCAAGACTGACCTTTATCTCTGAATGTTCACACACTAGCCATTGCACTCTGCATGGCAACAGACAATTTCCTAGCTCAAAACATTGCACAGAAATCAGTGCGCGAGTGTTTAAAATGAAGTGAAACCGAAATTTTAGTGTGTATTATACAGGAGAGTCAAGACTGACCTTTATCTCTGAATGTTCACACACTAGCCATTGCACTCTGCATGGCAACAGACAATTTCCTAGCTCAAAACATTGCACAGAAATCAGTGCGCGATTGTTTATAATGATGTGAAACCGAAATTTTAGTGTGTATTATACAGGAGAGTCAAGACTGACCTTTATCTCTGAATGTTCACACACTAGCCATTGCACTCTGCATGGCAACAGACAATTTCCTAGCTCAAAACATTGCACAGAAATCAGTGCGCGATTGTTTATAATGAAGTGAAACCGAAATTTTAGTGTGTATTATACAGGAGAGTCAAGACTGACCTTTATCTCTGAATGTTCACACACTAGCCATTGCACTCTGCATGGCAACAGACAATTTCCTAGCTCAAAACATTGCACAGAAATCAGTGCGCGATTGTTTATAATGAAGTGAAACCGAAATTTTAGTGTGTATTATACAGGAGAGTCAAGACTGACCTTTATCTCTGAATGTTCACACACTAGCCATTGCACTCTGCATGGCAACAGACAATTTCCTAGCTCAAAACATTGCACAGAAATCAGTGCGCGATTGTTTATAATGATGTGAAACCGAAATTTTAGTGTGTATTATACAGGAGAGTCAAGACTGACCTTTATCTCTGAATGTTCACACACTAGCCATTGCACTCTGCATGGCAACAGACAATTTCCTAGCTCAAAACATTGCACAGAAATCAGTGCGCGATTGTTTATAATGAAGTGAAACCGAAATTTTAGTGTGTATTATACAGGAGAGTCAAGACTGACCTTTATCTCTGAATGTTCACACACTAGCCATTGCACTCTGCATGGCAACAGACAATTTCCTAGCTCAAAACATTGCACAGAAATCAGTGCGCGATTGTTTATAATGATGTGAAACCGAAATTTTAGTGTGTATTATACAGGAGAGTCAAGACTGACCTTTATCTCTGAATGTTCACACACTAGCCATTGCACTCTGCATGGCAACAGACAATTTCCTAGCTCAAAACATTGCACAGAAATCAGTGCGCGACTGTTTAAAATGAAGTGAAACCGAAATTTTAGTGTGTATTATACAGGAGAGTCAAGACTGACCTTTATCTCTGAATGTTCACACACTAGCCATTGCACTCTGCATGGCAACAGACAATTTCCTAGCTCAAAACATTGCACAGAAATCAGTGCGCGAGTGTTTATAATGATGTGAAACCGAAATTTTAGTGTGTATTATACAGGAGAGTCAAGACTGACCTTTATCTCTGAATGTTCACACACTAGCCATTGCACTCTGCATGGCAACAGACAATTTCCTAGCTCAAAACATTGCACAGAAATCAGTGCGCGAGTGTTTATAATGATGTGAAACCGAAATTTTAGTGTGTATTATACAGGAGAGTCAAGACTGACCTTTATCTCTGAATGTTCACACACTAGCCATTGCACTCTGCATGGCAACAGACAATTTCCTAGCTCAAAACATTGCACAGAGATCAGTGCGCGAGTGTTTAAAATGAAGTGAAACCGAAATTTTAGTGTGTATTATACAGGAGAGTCAAGACTGACCTTTATCTCTGAATGTTCACACACTAGCCATTGCACTCTGCATGGCAACAGACAATTTCCTAGCTCAAAACATTGCACAGAAATCAGTGCGCGAGTGTTTATAATGATGTGAAACCGAAATTTTAGTGTGTATTATACAGGAGAGTCAAGACTGACCTTTATCTCTGAATGTTCACACACTAGCCATTGCACTCTGCATGGCAACAGACAATTTCCTAGCTCAAAACATTGCACAGAAATCAGTGCGCGATTGTTTATAATGATGTGAAACCGAAATTTTAGTGTGTATTATACAGGAGAGTCAAGACTGACCTTTATCTCTGAATGTTCACACACTAGCCATTGCACTCTGCATGGCAACAGACAATTTCCTAGCTCAAAACATTGCACAGAAATCAGTGCGCGAGTGTTTATAATGATGTGAAACCGAAATTTTAGTGTGTATTATACAGGAGAGTCAAGACTGACCTTTATCTCTGAATGTTCACACACTAGCCATTGCACTCTGCATGGCAACAGACAATTTCCTAGCTCAAAACATTGCACAGAAATCAGTGCGCGAGTGTTTAAAATGAAGTGAAACCGAAATTTTAGTGTGTATTATACAGGAGAGTCAAGACTGACCTTTATCTCTGAATGTTCACACACTAGCCATTGCACTCTGCATGGCAACAGACAATTTCCTAGCTCAAAACATTGCACAGAAATCAGTGCGCGATTGTTTAAAATGAAGTGAAACCGAAATTTTAGTGTGTATTATACAGGAGAGTCAAGACTGACCTTTATCTCTGAATGTTCACACACTAGCCATTGCACTCTGCATGGCAACAGACAATTTCCTAGCTCAAAACATTGCACAGAAATCAGTGCGCGATTGTTTATAATGATGTGAAACCGAAATTTTAGTGTGTATTATACAGGAGAGTCAAGACTGACCTTTATCTCTGAATGTTCACACACTAGCCATTGCACTCTGCATGGCAACAGACAATTTCCTAGCTCAAAACATTGCACAGAAATCAGTGCGCGACTGTTTAAAATGAAGTGAAACCGAAATTTTAGTGTGTATTATACAGGAGAGTCAAGACTGACCTTTATCTCTGAATGTTCACACACTAGCCATTGCACTCTGCAT